>JAMLFY010000013.1:8821329-8839011 GCA_030441495.1 Dalbergia oliveri | reverse complement strand
CATATTTATTTTTCAAGTCATCACCTAAACTTAAAGATTTAAAACTAGAGCTTGCATTCTCATATTTAAATTCAAAGCTTGCATAGTATACTTATGTTTTTCTTGCTATCACCCTATAATGCCAAGATTGCAAAAATGAAGCTTGCATTGCATGTCAAAAATTATGTCATCACTTGATTAACCTAGTGCTCAAGACTCACCATTTCAACTCACATGAGAACTTTGACTCATGGAATATATATATCTTACTAAGTGTAGACATCCTTTTATTAAACTCTCTAATTTTTGCTACTAATCTAAGGTTACTTATTGTGTTGCCATAAGGATATGAATTAAAGTACTTATCCTATACAATGTTATGATTTTCCATTTGATTGAGGAATTATGTGAAATTGAGGTCTTACATGTTTAGTTATTTGATTTTGAATGGATATGGCATGTTATAATTTCACTTGGAATATTTTAAAGTTGCATAGGTTCATGAGAAAAGTATATGATATGGTTATGGTTTTGTATCTTAACATAATATGCTAATATAAAGGTGACATAAAAATACATGGAAATGATCCTCTAGACTCCCGAATTAAAGTTTATGAGAGGTAATCCAATAAGGAAGTGATCCTTTGGACTCCCAAATTAAAGGTTAAGAAAGGTGATCATATTGCCCCCTATCTCGCACTCCAAGAGTCAGGTGTTAAATTATCATAGGATAAGATTATGCTAGTGATGACTAGTGAAGTATGACCTCATAACCTAGAACTCTCAAAAGGCGAGAAATAGGTGGCGCTAATGAGAGAAAGAATTAATCTAAGTCACCTAAAAGATGAGTGGAAGAAAGTCATGTTATAATTGTTATGATCTATGAGTATCTTTTTATTAGTATCTCATACCTTGCATTGCCATGCATTTCATGATAAGGTATATTGCATTTATGACATCCAAGATGCATACTAAAATTAAATGGGCCTCGATAAATGGTACTTTAGAACTTTAAAATGGAACCTTACGAATGTTCACCTTTCTATGAAGAAACCTCAGCTTCCTGAAGACGTAGATGATGACACCAAAATAGGAGGAAACCCTACTGAGATTCTTTATTAAGTTTCTCACTCCCTCTATCTTCTCTTTCTGTCACGTCTTCAGATCGATGGCAGCATTGTAATCTATGTTGATGCGCCAACCTGGGAGCTCCATTTTGATGCCACGCTCAAGTCATACCACTTCATTGGACGTTGTTTTGTGTGCCTATTCGTGTTCCTCGATCGCCGTTGCCCAGGGTTCAAGTTTCATTTCATGACTTTGCCCTTCGCCGATGGCCTACTCTTCAGCGCGCCCATCCCCAAGGAGAAGCGCAACCGTTGTGCCCCTGATGTGGCCTCCGCCGACCACACCTACCCAGTACGTCCCGTCTCTAGTGGAGTCTGACCCTCCGAGATAGACATTCCATCCATGAGCTCCTCCCCCACCGTTCCTATGGCGTTATGTAACGAGGACACCATGACAGAGCCACATCGAGGAGGAGGGGTGAGGACAGTGCCTATCGTAGAGCACATGCCCGAACTTGCTTACCGTTTGGCCACCCCGGCCGAATTGGCTCGGTGGGTCGGGTATGTACCACCTCGTGATGGGTAGGAGTAGAGCCGACACGACTTCAATGTGTGCACGCTCGCATATGCTAGGATAGCCTTCTTTTGCTTTAGAGGTTATCTATTTGTAGATGCACTGATGTAGTAGGGAGTTTCTGATGTATTGCTTTTATGTTTCCTTTCTTTCCCATGGATGGTGTACTAACATTGCTATTTCTTATTTGGTGTTTGGATTATCTATTTATATATCTTGCTATGATGTTGTTTCATGTATGGTTTTATGTTTCATGACTCCCCCTTATTTCATTATTTCGAGGCAATGATGTAGTTTACTTTATGTACACGTAACGCTCATGTCTTCTTGTTTTTTAAAGAAAAATTTTACCCATATTTTCCTAAGTATTTTCCAAAACCGAGTTAAGAAATAGACAAAAGAGTAATAACTAATAATTAACTTGAATACATCCTAAGTGTATTAAGTTAAATATTAGGATGTTACATTAATGAATGTGAGCCATGAAAAGTTGGCAAAAGAAGTCTTGGTGCTCTAGCAGCTTATTTCCTGAATGCAAGATATTGGAATGTGTTTAGCAGAATGAGGTAGCTGAGAAAGACATCAACGAAGAGAAGGATGAAGAAGTATGTCCACCATAAAGAAGAACCAACCAAGGTTTGAAGCTCAAGATCCATTGCTTGAAGTCAACTTGGGTACAAAATTGGAGCCAAGGGTGACTAAGATTAGTAGATTATTGAGTAAAGAACTCAAGACTAGTGCATTTAATTCAACAATACAAGGATTGTTTCGCATGGGATTATCATGAAATGCCTGGTTTGTTGAGGGAGTTGGTTGAACATCAATTACCTATTAAAGATGGGTATAAACCTTTCAAACACCACCGCATCGTATTAATCCAAACTGCAATGGAAGACTAATTGGAAATTGAAAGATTGTTAAAGGCTAGTTTCATTAGAATGGCTAGGTATGTTGAATGGTTGTCAAATATTGTACCTGTAATTAAAAAGAATGGCCAAGTTAGAGTTTGTATATATTTTAGAAATTTAAACTTGGTTACGCCTAAGGATGAATACGTCATGCCTATGGGGGATATGTTGATTGATTCCATAGCAAGAAATGAAATCATGTCTTTTATGGATGGTTAACCTGGGGTACAATCAAATTTTAATTGCTAGTGATGATGTACATAAAACCTTTTCATTGCCCTGGGGCTATTGGTATTTTTGAATGGGTGGTTATGCTATTCGGTTTAAAGAATGCCAGAGCAGCATACCAAAGGACAATGAATGTAATTTTTCATGATTTAATAGGTAAAAGAATGGAAGTATATATAGATGATGTGGTAGTGAAGTCAGCCAAATTTCAGAAACATTTAGCCAATTAGAAGCAGGCTTTTATAGAATGAGGAAACATTCATTAAAAATGAATCCGGCTAAGTGTGATTTTGGTGTTTCGGCTAGTAACTTCCTCTAGTTCTTAGTACATCATTAGGGTATTAAAATAGATAAAAATAAGCCAAGCAGTATTAGAAGCTAAACCTCCAACTAACAAAAAAATTGCAAAGTCTTATTGGGAAAATTAATTTTATGAGGAAGTTTATCACTAACTCTCTGGAAAAATGAAAGCTTTCTCCCTTTATTGAAATTAAAACAAGTTGAAGATTTTGTTTGGGGAAAAGAATAACAACAAGCTTTTGATCAAATCAAAACATGTTTAGTGAGCTCGCTAGTCTTGGTACAACCTATTTTTGGAAGCCGTTAAAGCTATATATATTAGCAAGAAGATTCAATTGGAACTCTATTGGCTCAAGATTCAGAAGGATGGCAGAGAGAAGGTATACTATTTAAGGCGTACACCTAATGATGCTGAATCAAGGTACACTCCCATTGAGAAACTTTGTTTGTCTTTGTTTCATGCTTGTACTAAATTAGAGTATTTTATGTTGCTAGAGAAGTACTTGTCATGTGTAAAATAGATATAGTTAGATATCTTTTAAATAGACGTATGATTCAAGGGCGGTTGATGAGATGGGCTATAAAGTTAAATGTTTTTTCTCTCAAATACATGCCTATGAAGGCTGTGAAAGGGCAAGCATTAGATTTCTTAGTTGAGCACCCATGGATCCAAGTAGATCCATTAGATGAGTATCAATTGCAACACAACTTTGGATATTATCGTTTGATGGATCCAAACATAGTGAAGGAGCTAAATGGAGTAGTCATTACAAGTCCTTAATGGCAAGGATAATAAGCACTTGTTTAAACTAGATATTCATTGTTCAAATAACTAAGAGATGAAGCTTTACTTGGGTTAGGTTGTTGAGTATTATGAGGGTGCAGGCAATTCAGATAAAAGGAGATTCAAAGCTAGTTGTTAATCAAATAATGGGTGAATACAGGTGTAATAGTCTAGAGTTAATCCCTTATTTGGAAAAAGTTCTAGAACTTTTGTCTGAATTTTTAGATGTGACAATAGTTCATATTCCTAGGGGAGAATTAGTCAGGAATCAGCTAGCTCAACATGCCTCAGGATATAAATTAATCCATGGTGGAGTAATGATTGGTATGGCTGAAATGGTTGAGGGTATCAGATTGGAGGGAAGAACTTATCAAATATTTACTAGATCCTTTGGCTAAAGTGGAGTACAAGGTGAAACAATAGGCATTAAATTTTGTTTTAGTGGATAACAAACTGTTCAAAAGGACACAAGAAGGAGTGCTTCTAAGATGTATAGGTTTGGATGAAGCTATGAGAATTATGAGAGTTGTTCACAAAGGAGTATGTGGAGCACATAAGTCCTGGTAAAATGAAAAAGGCTAATTTATCATATAGTTATTATTGGCCAACGATCACTGCTAAATGATTATGCTAAAGGTTGTGAGGAATATCAAAAGCATGGTCCCATTCAATGTGTACCAGCTTAAGGAATTACATGCCATTGTGAAGCCATGGCCTTTTCGAGGATGGGCTATAGATTTAATTAGTAAGATATATCCTCCTTCATCCAAACAACATTCCTTTGTAATTGTAGCAATAGATTATTTTACCAAATAGGATGAAGCTTAGCTGATGGTAAAGGTTACACAAATGTTATCAGGTTCATACAAAATCAAATTATATATCAGTTTGGTATTCTTGAAACCCTCCCTTACCAGGGACCATGTTCACAGGGGATAAAGTGAAAAGCTTTGCTGCCCAATATAGGATTAAGTTAATTCATTCTTCTCTTTACTATACTTAGGCAAATGGGCAAGCCTAGGCTACTAATAAAGTGCTCATTGATATAATTAAGAAGTCTATTGATAGTTATCCACGTAAGTAGCATGAAACTTTTTCTGGGACATTATGGACTAATAGGAATTCTAAGAGTATAGCTACTGGTTTAACACCATATAGGTTGACTTTTGGACAAGATGCAGCTTTTGCCTCTAGAGATTAATGTAAGTCTCTAGAGTGGCAAGACAATATCAGTAAGTTCGGATGAATATAACCAAGCTATGTTTCAAGAATGATGGTTTGAGTAAAGATAGATTGATGGCATTAGAAAAGATCCGAGCTAATAAAATTAAAGTGGCAATGGCTTACAATAAGAAAGTAAAGAAGAAGAGTTTTTCTGAAGGTGATTTGTTTTGGAAAGCCGTGTTGCCTTTAGGGTCTAAAGACGTAAATCTTGGTAAATGGTCCCTAATTGGGAAGGACCTTTAATTGTTAGTCAAATTGTTTATGGTAAGGGCTTATGGATTGGTTTCATTGGAAGGAAATGAGTTAGCCGTGAGTATCAATAGTAAATTTTTGAAAAGATATTATCTTTCTATTTGGGAAATAAAGGCATTTTATAAATTGTGCGATGTAAAACTCGACCAAATGCTGGTTCAGTTAGCAAAAGAAAGTAAATAAAGCCTATGTTCTAAGTTGAGAGATAACTATTTTGGAGGAAAAGCTTAATCTGAGTGGTGGCAACATCCATGGCTACTACCTTTTATGACTTAGAAGTCTGGACTTCCATCATGCATAGTCTGAGTATTAGCTTCGACCATTGGCCGGGTTACTTCAGAGCTTTTAGAAGTATATTCAACAAAAGAGCCACTACAAGATCCAATTTAGGATTAGAGATAAGTAAAGAAGGAGCCGTGGACATCTCTAAGTTGGAAACAAGGTAGCTCTTGGAGTCTTCCAGCTACTAAGGTAGGAACAAAGGTAGCCAAACCTACAAAAAGAAAAAGTTGTTGTTAAGCTGAAAGTTACAAAAGCAAACATGGAAGTTTTGAAGGAGACAGTGGTTACTTTTAGATAATTCTTGATTTGTAGGAAGTTTGGATCGGATTCTACCAAAGAAGGTTGGCTTGTTGTAATTGTTGCTGCCCATCTTTGAAATCTTTCTCCAGAAATTGTTCTCCAAAATGAGCATCTTGATCTCCTTCTCCAAGGAAGTGGCTTAAGAATATAATTGAAGCTACTCATTTTGATTTTGCTTGAGTTGTTAAGTGAGGAGGCCTCTTTAAGGAGCAAGGTCTACAGTGAGCTTCCATTTAAGTAATGCGTTCTCTTAGAAAATTTATCCTTTGAATTGTAGTTTCTTATTTTTCAAGATCAACAATTCTCATATCCTCTTGCTCTTTGAAGGCCAATATTAGTTTTCCTTTCTAGCTTAGAGTTTTGAGAGTCGTGCTAGCTTATGCTCACTTCGATCAATTTGGGTATGCCCAGCCTTTAGATGGAAGCTCATATCTACCAAAAGCATACCCATTTCAGGTATAGAGCTTTGGCAGGTTCAGGATACCTTCATTGATTTAGTTGGCAATGTGGTTGAGTTTGTCTTGTAGCACACTTAGGGTTTACCATCTGGATGTTTCCTTTTCTAAGATATTGGCTATTACTTCATATATGTTTTCAATGGGAGAGCTACCTTCTTGGCAAGGCTATTACGGAATATCTAAAGTATCTAGCCAATTCTTCTCCAGAAACATTGGGAGGTTGAGTCATTTGAATAGGGGTGATTGACACACTCTCAGCTGAATCAATACTTATGGCAGGATCTTCAAATCACTCGCCTCGGCTAAAATGGAGCTTGATCAGCAAAGGAATATATATCACTTTGAAGGAGTTTGCATGTCCCTTTAACACAAAATTTGGGATTATTTATCAGATTGTTGGGAGGTCAAAGTAATAAAGTAAAATTATAAATGGATATACCTTAGATTTTGTGAATGACTAGGCCTGAAGGATAAGTGTGTCCTAAGGAACAAGTGACCCTTTCTAGTAACTCTCCTGTAGAGCTTGCCTTTTTCTTTTTGGGGGAAGGAGTTGCTTTCATGGCTGCATAATAGGACTTTGGTAAGAAAGAAATATATGAATAATAAGCATGAAAAGCGAGAAACATGAAAGGTAGTGAGTTACCAGGTACAAGGTTGTTTGTAATAGAGATAGGAGTTGTCGTTCTTCTCCTTTCTTCTGAAGGATCAACATTAGCTCCATACAACTTATCTATGTAAGTCTAAATGTTGTCCTTGAAGGAGGATAGCAGTTCTCCACTATTCTAGGAAGTTGGAGTTCCTACGGTTTGAATTGTAAGTCATGAACCGAAACTGAGAAAGAGTGCCTGTTCTTCTTCTTCCATCTTCTTCATTTGTTCCAGGTTCAAAGGATGTTCAACTGAGGAGACTATGTGGCCAGATTGTGTTGAATATCCTGACAAACCCAACTCTGGCAAAAAAGTGGGACAATAGGGTTCAATTGAGGTTTATATTTTCTGGAATTTGGTCAGTTCCACTTAGAATGTCACGAGGAAGGAGAACATAGGGCAGATGGTTTGTAAGAGAACAACATCATGCCCTTAGGCAATGTAAAGGTCTATCCTAATCCATCTAGGGCCAAATCTAGCATCACTGGAAGGAAATAATCTAGACTTTGTCGAACTGGAACTCAAAAAGCCTAGGGACAATCTCATGAAAAGTCATAATGGTAATAGGTACAAATACATACAAATTACCATATATGACAGGTAAAGAGGTTTGAGAGAGCCAACCGAAACAAATTCTGTAGGTATACATTAGCCCAGAGATTTAAGAACCACAAAAGACCCTGAACATTTTATAAGATTACCTGTCTTCTTAGTTATTCTATCATGTTGGACATACTCCAATAGAAAGTAGATAAGAAAGAGACCCTATAGATATTTGTCTATAGAACATAATGGCAGCAACTATATATGAGTACTCAAGGACAATAGCAGTGGACCTGTGTAGAAATATACTTACAAAGCCAAAATAGGAGAATAAGCGTGTTCATCTTCCTTGGTCAGAGTGTGAGAGTTAGCTTGGAGGAAATTGGAGTATGGTGCTAATTTCTTATTGAATTTAACACCTAATTATCCCCAAAGTGGTTACTGGGTGGATTGTAACCTCGATTTAGAGTACAAATGACAAAATGCCCCTGAGGTCATTTTTACCGAAATTCGAGGGACAGTTGCCGGACCTCCAAATGGGTCAACTCGATGTTTGAAGGGGATTATGCTGTTGAGAATGATATTTGAGGAGAGACCTCATTTCTAAACTTTCGGCTCAAAATGACCAACATACCCCGCTCTGTCTACCCTATAAAGGTGCCGTTTGAACCCGAATTTTCCAAGAGTTTAGAATGATGTTTTAGAGTAATATTTGATGTTTAGCTTGGGCCAGAAGGTCCCGGCAGTTTTAGCACAAAATTACCATTTTACCCCTAGAACAGTGTACATGAGCCTAATGACGCAATTAAGCAAACCTAAGCAATATTAGGCTCTAATCGAAGATTAATTTATTTCGATAATTAATCTAGAGTCAAAATGATTTATTAAGGTTGATTAGAAACTAAAATTGCTTAGTCAAATTCTAATTTCATTCTTTAATCCAAGACTACTAATCAAAAAGTAATTAATAGTGTTTTCTTTCTCCAATTTCTTAAATTAAGGAAACTTGTCTACAACCTTTTTGACCAAAAGAATGATTTTAAAATTGTTAATCTAGATTAGAACACCTAAACCAAGCCTTGATGACCCTAATTAACCTTTATTACACCTAAACACTTTCTCACAAACTCCTAACCCAAACCTTAATTAATGAAACACCTAAATGCATCATTAAACCACAATTACATGGATGATTTTTCCCTCCCTCTTGGCTGTCTGATTGGCGGAATTCTCCCAAAATCCATCAAATATTGATTTCAAATTTCATCCAAAAAGGCTATGCCAAAGCTAGGACTTGACTACACCTAACTAGGACTTAAACCAAGCTTCCAAGACAAGCTTTAGAAGATATTTTCCTTCCCTCCTAAGGCCAAATTTCAGCCAGCTCTTCCCCCCTAAATCAGCCACAACATTTCATTCTTTATAAATATCACACCTTGGAAAGCTTGGACACCTTTTTGATCATTTGCTAAGTTGAGTTTTCTTGCACTTTCTCTCATTTTCTCTCATTTTCCCTTCCTCTAAGTTCTTCTTCTTCCTTCCTCAAAGAACCACCACCACCACCTTGAGCCACCACAAACCACCTCAAACCACCACTCTCATACCTTAAAACACCTCCTAAACACTAAACCTCACCATTTCCAAGCTTGCATCCTCAAGGAAAAATCATCTTCCTTGAGAACCTTTGGAGGCCGAATCCTTGTTGCTCACCAAGAGAAGATTTTGTCTTCTCATTTCCTTCAAACTCAAGCTTTCTTCTAAAGCTTTCAAGATTCAATTGGTAGGGGTTGTTTTAAAGTTTTCACTTATTTTCCTTAAAGAAAGTTCTAGTTTTCTCTTGGTTCAAACTCCTTTCTTCCTTTCTTTTCATTTTCGGCCAAGAGGCCATTTTATGAAAATAACATAAGCTTGATGATGAGGTTTCAAGATAAAGACTTGATGATGTCTTGTGAGAAACCTCTAAAGCTTGAAACAACTTGGTCTTGGACCATACATGCTTGTGTTTTTCTTTCTTCCTTGCTTATGCTTTCAAATCTCCTTTCCTTTCTTCCTCAAAGGTTTGGTTTTCTCTTCCTTTTTCTTAGATGATTTCAGTTTCTTTAAGCTTTGTTTCAACAAGGTTTGCTAAAATGAAAAGTAGATCACACAAGTTTTGATAAAGAAAATTAATCCCAAGTTTTCAAAAAGCTCTAAACTTACCCTTGCCAACCTTAAAGTTGGTTGGCCGTCTAGAATCCTAGATTGAAGCCTATGAGCAATAAAATAAAGAATATGACTTAGTTCTTATGTTTTATTTGGACAAAGTGTTGAGCTTTGTATTTATTTTCTTAAGCTTGATGATGAAGTTCAAACCTTAAGACTTCCTTGAAGTCTAGGTGCTAAGAACTCTAAAGCTTGCCTTATGATACATAATGGGTTGAGGTTTTATTCCTTTAAAGTCTTGCAAGAGCTCTAGCTAAGATCTAAAATAAGATGCATTCATGTTTACTTTATGCCTTGCATAGCATGTTTATTTTGATGTCATCATTAAGTTCTCAAGACTAATTAATTGGACTTGCACTATCATGTTTAAATTTCAAGCTTGCATCTCATGTTTACATTTCAAGTCATCACTTAACCTTAAAGATAATAAAGAGGTTGCATCCCATATTTATATGCTCTCACTTTACTTTCTAATGAAGAATAAAATGAGTGCATATTATGTTTAAAGTTTATGTCATCACCTAAGCCTCCTAGAGCTCAAAGGCTTGCCCAAGTATCCTATGTAAGGTTTTCAAGAAAACATTGGCATTCTTAAAGAAGCCATTTCGGCCTTGTGGTGATGATGATGGACTTAATATGAGTTCCTCTAATCACAAGTGTCCATAGTTTGTGTTTTGTAATTTTTCCAAGCTTAGGAGCACCTAAGCAACATTATGCATAAAATTATCTTTAAAACTATTTTGCAAGCAAGTTAATTTAGCTACTGACCTTATGTGTAAAGGCATGATTTTAATGAAAGGATTTGAGTTCTAAAAGAGTTTTGAATCCCTAGAATTATTCCAAGAGAAAACTAGTAACTTGTATGCATTTTAATTTACAAGATTATGTGATTTTATGGGCTTATGATTTCGGTTCTGCCCTTCATGATTGGCTGCTGTACAAATGTTGTTCTAAGGTGTTAAAATGTGTAAAATTATGTTTGAGTGAAGGGAGGATCGATTTAGAGAAGTTAGAAAAGAATAAGTAACTTAAAAGGATCAAGAATGAGAATTCTAGAACACCTTAATGCACAAAAATGCAATTCTATTCTAGCATAATTAATTCAAGTGTAAATGGTTCATAATCAGTAGGATATGCATAAAAACCTTCATAAATGATTAGGTATTAATTACTAAGCTTAAGGTGATGATAAGGACTTAAAATAGGAATTCTAGCACACTTATACATGGCAAAATATGATTCTGCCCAGCAAGGCTAAATTGAGGAAAGTAATTATAACTTAGTAAACATGCCTAGGAATCCCTCATAATTGGTTTAGGGATTGATTATGAAGCCTTAGGCGAAGACGGATCTTAAAAGGGTCAAGAACGGAGATTCTAGAGCCCCAATAATATGATATTTTTTCGGCCAAACTACATAATGCTGTTTGGAATTTTAAGTGTGCCTAAAACTTAGTGAGAATTTTAAGTAATGATCCCTTAGGTGTTATAAAAATCCTTAGTGAGGATTAGAATGACCGAAATGCAAGTTTAAAGCCCGTAAGGGTCAAAGCATAAGATACTATGAGATAGGTAGACGAGAGAGTATGATTATGATGATGAACCTCGTGCACTTTATGATGATGTGATTATGTTAAGTTCCTTGAGCATGAAACTTTATGTGCATAATTTGATTTGGTGATATGATGAAATGTTGTGTTTGAGATGCATAATGTTTAAAAGATATGAATGAAATTGAGGAATATGCTCATGTGAACTAGAAAGTTATTGCAATGAGAAAGTTCCATGAAAATGATGCATGTGATTGAAATTATGTGACTCAAATTTGAGGAAATTCGAGAGTAATTGTTATGCCGCCGAATTCCGTCAAATTTGAGGGACAAAAGAAAGTTTTTGAGAAATATGAAGTTTAAAGTTATATGCCGAGACGCATTTCTCCTCTTGGTAGGAGAAAGTAAACCCGTGGGGTATGGACATCGAGCCATACCGAAGCGCAAAGTTGCTTGCTTAACCAGTCGATGCATTTCGAAGGATGAAAGTACATGATGTTTAAGGTGACACACCGAGACGTACTTCTCCTTCTCCTGAGAAAAGGTAAAACCGTGAGGGCATAGACATTAGCCTCCAAAGCGGACAAGTCGTTGGTCTTAACCAGTCGATGCGTTTCGAAGAAGGAAAAAGTCCCATGATGGGTGATCCTTAGGCCCCCTACCCGTACTCTGGAGTCGGGATTATGATGATTATGATTATATTTATGATTCGCTTATCAAGAGGATAAGTAAGAACTAGTGACGACTAGTTAAGGTATGAGCTCATAGCCTAGTTTAAGTGGTGCGGTTACTATATTATTGGTGTCACAAGTATGAGAAAAGGAAAGATGTTCAAGAGAAAAGTTACATGCCACTTATATGTTTATTGATAATTGTTTGATTTACCTAAAGTACTGCCATGCATCCATGAACTATTATGTTGCATACATGTATTAAGAATCATTATAAAAGACATGGACCTTGGATAAATACCTTTGTGAAAACCTCATAATGAACTTATGCATGCTTAACCTTTTCATAATAAACCCAAGGTTCCTGGGACATAAACGATGACACTAGGATAGAGGATTTCCCTACTGAGATTCTTTAGCAAGAATTCTCACCCCTCTCCGTTTCTTTCCGTTACGTCTTCAGATATGATGGCGTCGTTCGTGATTTTCATTGACTCGCCTACATGGGAGGTGCACTATGACCCCGATCATCAGTACCACTTCAAGGGTCATTGCGAGGTGCGCGTTTTGCATACGTGGGACGCCCTTTTGCTTTCCCCGTCTCCAGCTATCGTTTTCGATCGACTTCACCCTTTGGCGACGACCTGATCTTTGAGAGGACACGACCCGAGACGAGGGCCCATCGTGCCCATCCTTCCTCGTCTGAGGGCTTTTCCCTTCGTTTCCATGGGTCTCTGAGGAGGTAGCGAGGACACGCCACCGCCGAGGCATGCGAGGCGTGTCGACAGCGGAGAGGCCACCACGACGCGGAGGCCCACCGTTCCCTCGATTGCTATGCCTAGATCTCTTCGTTGGGCTACATCCGAGGAGCTTCGACATCGCTAGTAGGCTTGGAGAGAGGGTAGCGATAGTTAGGTGCTTATCTTTTGGGTTGTTTCATGTATTTGTTATCATGTTTTCTTATTTTATGTCTTTGTCCTGCAAGCTCTGCCCACTAGTATGGGTAAGACTTTATGTTTCTGTTATATTTCTATTGTGATGTACTAAACTATATTATCTAATGTAATGAGGAATGATGTTTATGATGGATGTGTTCTTTAATGCTTATGTTCTGTATTATTTATTCTTCCGCTTCACGTTGTTTATGTTACGCGCAAAGGCTCGCACTTTGTTTTATATAAATCATTTCAAAAAAAAAAATTACCCGTATTTTCCGCTAAGTATTTTATAAATGAATTTAAAGAGAAGTAATAACTAATAATTAGTCTTGATACGTCCTAGGCGTATTAGGGTTAAATATTAGGGTGTTACATTTTGGTATCAGAAGTTTCGATTCTCACGAGCTTAGAATTGGACTAACCATGCTTTAAAAGCATGTTACGGTAGTATGTCATGTGTAGTGCTTAGCTATTAGAGATAAGCTATAGGATAGGCATTTATGACCTTGTCTGCTGTTGTGCCATGGTAACTAGCTCATTTAGCTTGGAATATTGAACCTGATCACCTTGGTATTTGTTGACTTGTGTGCTTAGGGACCAATGGCACCCGACAGAATAGGAACGCAAACGTCGCGGTGAACAAGGAAATGAGACCGGGCCTACGTGAAATGGCTAGGGCGATGGAACGCATGTTCGACCGCATGAATCAACCAAGGGACGCTTCAAGGTCCCTGCGGCGATGGAACAAGCCCGTTTGGGGAGTTCCGCAAGGCCAATCCCCCAACCTTCCGTGGAGCTTTGAACCAGACAAGGCTGATGAGTGGATCAAGAACATGGAAAAGATCTATTTGGTTGTTGCTTGCTCTGAGGAGAGAAGGTTACCTTTGCGCTACATGATGGAAGCCGACGCAGTTTTGGTGGACCGGACCCGAAGGCTGCTAGAAGCTAGGCGCAGCCATCAATTGGGAGTTGTTCAAGACGTACTTCTATGAGAAGTATTTCCCAAGTCCGGAAGAACGCCAAGGACATTGAGTTCATGCAGTTGGTCCAAGGTGGAATGTCTGTCGCCCCACGGCGAAGTTTGAAGAGTTGATCAAGTTCTCTCGGGTTTTCCAAGGGAATCCCGATGAGATATGGAAGTGTGTTAAGTTTGAGGCCGGTTTGAGGGCCGAACTTAACTTTGTGGCACACATGGAGATTAGGGACTTCCGACCCTAGTCAACAAGTGCCGATCATCGAAGAAGGGCACAAGAAGATGACTGGGAGGGTAGATCATCCCGTGGTTTGGGACCCCAAGCCCCGAAGTTCAAGCCGTCGCATTAACCAACCAAGGAACCATTACCATCCCTATCAATCTAACCAGTTCAAGCAACAACAACCACACAAAAAGGACCCAACCCTTCAACAACACCCAAGACCGCATTCAACCCAAACCAGGGAACCGCAACCATCAAGGAGGAGTGAGCGGTCCTCATAACAACATCCACAACAATCAACAAGGAGGGCCCAGGGAACAAGAACAAGGCACCCAAGGAGCCCTGCCGCTCTCCCGACCGCACAAGCCGTGGAGTGCCCCGTTGTGGAAAGAATCATGGCAATCATCCCTGCCTAGCCGGACAAGGAGTGTGCTTCAAGTGTGGCAAGCTCGGCCACTATGCAAAAGATTGCAAAAGCAATGGAGGGTCGTCAGTCAGAATCCCGACCGCAACACCAAGGACGGGTCTTTACCCTCAACGCGAAGGACGCGAACGGATCCAACGACCTCATCGAAGGTAAGTGCGAACTAAATGGTAGAACCTTAACTGTGCTATATGACTCTGGTGCTACTCATTCTTTTATCTCACATGCTAGTGTCAGTCTCTAAATTTGCAAGTTTCTAAGCTTCCATTTGACCTTATTGTTTCTACTCCTACGAATCGTCCTACATACATGTAACTGTTGTTTAAATTGCCATCTTACTGTTGAAAATAGATCCTATGTCATAGATTTGATTTGTTTACCTTTAAAGACATAGGAATAATCCTTGGCATGGATTGGCTTCACGCTAACCATGTGTTGTTAGACTGTCATACCAAATCTGTTATTTTTCGTCATCCCCCTAGCAAGACTAGTCAAACCTTGAAACTTTATGTGAATGCCGTAGATGTCTTCTGGAGTGGGGAGAAAACTAAGGGATATGTCCTTCTAGCCGCTAGCGAGGTAGACTTTGAGCAGAACATAGATGACATTCCTATGGTAAGAGAGTACCCCGAGGTATTTCCAGATGAGATACCTCAGTTCCTCCCGAGAGAGGTGGAGTTCTCCATCGAGTTGGTTCGGGAATGGGACCTATCTCGATAGCCCCGTATAGGATGTCACCCTTGGAGTTGAAGGAATTGAAAACCCAGTTGGAAGAGTTGTTAGAAAAGAATTTTATCAGACCTAGTGCTTCAGGGTAGCCCGGTTTTGTTTGTTAAGAAAAAGGATGGGAGCATGAGATTATGTATAGATTATAGGCAATTGAATCGTGTAATGGTGAAAAATAAATACCCTTTGCCTAGGATTGATGATCTTATGGACCAGTTAAAAGGAGCGGTGGTATTCTCCAAGATTGATTTAAGGTCGGAATACCACCAAATTCGAGTAAGAGATGAGGATATACCTAAAACCGCTTTTAGGACATGGTACGGACACTTTGAGTTCGCCGTGATGTCCTTTGGATTGACAAATGCACCCGCCGTGTTCATGGACTATATGAATAGGATCTTTAGACCCTATTTAGATAAGTTCGTGGTTGTTTTCATAGATGATATACTCATCTATTCGAAGACTCACGAGGAGCATGAAAGTCACCTAAAGTTGGTTTTAGAGGTGTTAAAGGAGAAGAAGTTGTATGCTAAGCTCTCTAAGTGTGAATTCTGGTTGGAGGAAGTGAAGTTTTTGGGACATGTAGTATCAAAAGGAGGTATAGCGTTGACCCTAGTAAGATAGAAGCTGATGAATTGGGATAGACCGACCAGGTATTGAAATACGGAGCTTTTTGGGTTTAGCAAGCTATTACCGTAGGTTTATTAAAGGTTTTTCCAGATTGCCCTTCCCTAACCAAGCTAACTAGGAAGAACACCCCGTTTTCATGGAATCCGATTGTGAAAAGAGCTTCCTAGAGTTAAAGGAAAGGTTGACCTCGACCCCAGTTTGGTTTTGCCCGACCCCAATGTACCCTTCGAGGTATATTGTGACGCTTTGGGGAAAGGTTTAGGCTGTGTGATGCAAAATAGGCAAGTGGTAGCCTATGCGTCTAGACAACTTAAGCCTCATGAGGTTAATTACCCTACCCATGACCTAGAGTTAGCCGCCATAGTGTTTGCCTTGAAGATTTGGAGGCATCACTTGTATGGAGTAAGGTTTGAAGTTTTCTCCGATCATAAGAGTCTTAAGCATCTCTTTGATCAAAAGGAGCTAAACATGAGGCAAAGAAGGTGGATGGAGTTTCTAAAGGACTATGATTTCGGCTTAAGTTACCACCCGGGCAAGGCCAATGTGGTTGCCGATGCCTTGAGTCGAAAATCATTACGCTTATCCCACATGATGGTCAAGGAAGTTGAGCTTATAGAGAAGTTTAGGGACATGAATTTGGGAATGTCAATATCAGAAAAGAGTGTGAAGATGTGTCATCTTAGGAACAAGTGGGTTTAAACAAAGGGTAATGATGGCACAAGTAGAAAATGAGGAGTTTAGGGAGACTTAGAGGCGGTTAAGGCTGGAAAGCTTAAGGGTTTTGAGCAAGGAACAGATGGTTTGTGGAGGTTCGAAGGGCGGATATGTGTACCGCAAGATGGTGACCTCCGAGAAAGTATCTTGGAGGAGGCCCATAAAAGCCACTTCACCATCCATCCTGGTGCCACCAAGATGTATCAGGATTTAAAGAAGATGTTCTGGTGGCCGAATTGAAAAAGGACGTAGTAGCCTGGGTTAGTAAGTGCTTAGTTTGTCAAAAAGTGAAGATTGAGCACCAAAAGCCTTCAGGAATGTTGCAACCTTTGCCTATCCCTAAATGGAAGTGGGATAGTATATCTATGGATTTTGTGACCAGCCTACCCGAACCCAAGCCGGCCATGACGCTATTTGGGTAATAGTGGACAGGTTAACCAAGTCGGCCCATTTCCTACCCATCAAGTTAACCTTTTCCCTAGATAAGTTGGCCCAGTTGTACATCCAAGAGATAGTGAGGTTACACGGAGTTCCATCGATGATAATCTCTGATCGAGATCGGTTTACGTCGCGTTTTGGGAAGCCTTTCAAAAGGCGTTTGGTTCTAAGCTGTGCTTAAGCACGGCTTACCACCCTCAAATAGATGGACAATCAGAAAGGACTATCCAAACCTTGGAGGATATGCTAAGGGCATGTGTTTTGGATAGAAAAGGGAGTTGGATAAGTACCTGCCGCTCATCGAGTTCGCGTATAACAACAGTTATCATGCGAGTATCGGTATGGCACCGTACGAGGCCTTGTATGGAAGGAAGTGCCAGTCGCCTTTGTGTTGGCATGATCTGAGAACAAAGCGTTTTGGGACCAAGATGTAGTGAGGGAAACCACAGAGCAAATAAGAATGATCAAGGATAGAATCTTGACTGCTCAAAGCCGACAAAAGAGCTATGCGGACAAGCGGCGAAAGCCGTTAGAGTTCCAAGAAGGTGAGCATGTTTTCTTGAGGATAACCCCCACTACAGGAATAGGTAGAGCCATGAAAGTCAAGAAATTGAGTCCCGATTTCTCGGACCTTTTGAAATCCTTCAG
>JAMLFY010000013.1:8756270-8820829 GCA_030441495.1 Dalbergia oliveri | reverse complement strand
TCACTACTACAAATAAAGAAATTTAGGCACTCCATCCACGGCGGTTTTGAAGAATGGTCGTCGCTTGCCATTGAAAGCAAGCATTTGCCCTTGGTTCCCCCGCCGCTTGCTAATAAAATTTTGGTGAGGCTTTTCCTTTTCTCCTCTGTCACCTCTCCCCTCTCTGTTTTGTGCTGGTCTTGGAACCCTTCCCTTACTCTTCGAACTCTTCAAAGCAAGCAAGAACCCCACGCCCAAGTGTCCAAGGTAGCTTCTCGCGTGAGGCGCTCAGGCAGGCCACCGCTCAGAGCTCGCCATCGCTCCAGGTCGCCGCCCTTCGAGGTCGCCACCAGCTCCGGTTTCTGACACGCGACGCCCAAGGCTCCAGCTCGCCGCCCCTCCAAGGTCGCTTCCTTCGCGCAAGGCTACGAGGCCCGGTTCTCCCACGCCGCTCCAAAGCCACCGATCGGAGGTCGACTTTCGCTCCAAAGCTCGCCGCTTCTCTTGCGCGAAGCTCCGAGGTTGCCAGTTCCCTCCCGACACCCAAGGCTACCCGCTCGAGGTTGCGCCGCCCCTCCAGAACGCCACCAGGTCCAAAGGTCGCTACTTTCTTGTCCATTGTTATTAATTTTTTTAACGCAAAAACAAATGGCCTTTGTGTGCGTTTCCAAGTTGAAATCTATTACCGGGATGAGACCTTCATTCCCACAATTTTCGTGTTGCTGCCGCAGTGCTGCCCTTCTTTTGGGTCCTTCAACCAGTTGAAGAAACTGAGAAGACTAGCTGACCCCGCTTCGAGGTCGCCGCTTCCTCTCACGCGAGGCTCCAAGGCCGCTGCATGCTTCTCTCGGCGATGCTTCAAGGCTGCCCACTCCAAGGTTGCCGCTTGCTTCAAGGTTCGTGTTTCCTCGTTTTGGAATTTTTTCCCTTTTCTTGTTTGTCTCTTATTTTCTGAATATGTAGAAACCAAAAACCCTTATTATGATTTCCTAATGCCGTCAAGAATGAGCAAGTAACAATAGTAGATTCAAGACGCCACTTGCCACCACAAAGTCAGTGTTGCCTGATTCTCATACTCTTTGCTTAAGGAGACATCCAAAACTAGCCGAAACAATTGGTATGCAATTTCTGTTTCCTAGTAATAACACCAATTAAGCAAATGCATGAAAACTGAAACTCTAATTGGCTGAATTGTTTGACTGAATTGTTTTGTGGTTTTCAAAGAGACTATACGATGTGAGTGATATTGTATCTATTTAGTTGTTTAAGGTACTGAAGAGAAAAATATTGTATCATCACTTTAATTATTCTAAGCATTTATGGGTTTATTTTGGTTTAACTTTTTCTCCTCTAAAGGGGTTGATTTTATCATATGTCAATGATCTGCATTTTTATCATGTGGCAAGTGCTTTCTGTTCTTCATGATTTGATATAGGTTTGGCTAATGAGGATTGTTGTTGAAAATGAAAACTTGGCAGTCTTTCTGAACATTAGGATCGCTTGGTCTATAATTTGTTAGTCCTTTTTCCACCTCTAAAGGACCAATATTTTACATTCTATCTATTTTTTTCTTATAATTTGTAAAGGTTATACCATGAACATTTTATTTCAATTGATATGTGTTCATATAATTTATTTTTTCTAAGCCCCAGGAGCAATTGATATGTATTCATTCTATAGCATGTGTGGGTAAATGGTAGGGAAAATCATAATACAACTGATAATTTAATTTGTTTAGTTGTCTCACTTTTAATTATTGTGGCTGACTAGTGTAATTAGGTGCGATCCCAAAGTTGGGTGGGGTGTTCAAGATTGACTTATTTTTATATAGTAGCAAGCAAGACTTGCAAGATGGTTGAGGATATTCTAAATCTTCTTTAAGTTAGTTTAATTTCTGTGCCTAAGTAAAGTAGTTCTGGAGTAGGAACTAACTTTCTCTATGTTGGGTTGGGGGTGGATTTGTGAGAAATCATTTTCATGTTCGCTTATTATTATTTTAGTGCAAATGATTGATTTAACCTCTCTAATATTTTATATATGTAAGCTCTTTGTAAACGGTTGTCCACATACAGCTTCAGCAAACATTTATCTATTTTTTATTTTAATTGATATGTATTCATATAATTTGTAAAGGTTATACCATGGCACAATTGATATGTATTTAGGTGTCCTCAAAGTTACAAAGGTTGAATTGATTATTTCTGATATGATCACGTTTCACACATTTTCTCATATCAAAATTTGGGATACTATATTATGAGCATCTTTGTTCATATCATACATGTATTTGTGATGCCCTTCAGTTGACTCAAATTATTGTCAAACTAGACTTACATTGGTACTTTTTTTGTGCCCCGTTATAATTTTTTTGAATTAAATAAAAAAAACTTACAAATTTTGATATAAAACTTTACCGTCTTCTTACTTGCATAAGTTCTCTCATGTTACTTAGTTGAAATTAACATTTAACTAGTTTCATTAGGGACAACTTTACTGTCTTCTTACTTGCATAAGCTCTCTCTTGCATAATGATTTTGATAGCATATTATATTCTCTCATGCTTGCAGGTGAGGTTCTTATCAACTTTGGAAGGTTGTTAGCTCAAATGGTATCCTTTACAATGGAGGCTGAGGATCCTGACCCATGCAAGTGGAACGGAGTGAAATGTGATCCAAAGACCAAGAGAGTGACACATCTGTGAGTTTCTAATTCTATAATAATCTTGACATTTCTTGTCTAGCACTTGCTATGGATAAACAAGTTTTTTTATTCTAATTTCTGTTGGAAACATTATATTTTAAGTTAGAGTCTAATTTCTGGAAAGCATAAGCAAATGCATTGTCTAATTCTTGCAGGTAGTAGTGATTATATATTTCTCCTAAAAAATTTGGCCCTTTTTAGCTTCTCACTGCTAATATGATGTTTGACTGAACTTAATGCTAGACTTAATGTATAAGTTATTTAAACATGAATACCACATCTAGAGAGAAGTTTTAACTTAATAAAAGAAAGAAAGAAAGAAAGAAAGAATTGCTAACTTTTTTTGTCCCAAGAAAGTAAGGATAGTTGTTATATGAAATTAAATAAAAAATGATTTGACTAATTTATAATCATCTTATTTTAAATTCAGAGCAAAGATTAGATATGGACAAGTCGTGGATCACAAAACCACGAAATTCTCTTGAGTATGAAGAAGGGGTTTCAAGATTTCTTGATTTTGCCTTTGTGCATAGCTCAGTTAATGATAAAATAATATGCCCTTGTTCTTCATGCACATTTAAAAAATGGCAAACAAGGGACACTGTGTATGAGCACTTGATCTATAAGCAGTTTCCCAAAGGATATACATTCTGGTTTTATCATGGGGAGTCTTCCACGGGTGAAACTAGCAATGTATCAAGTACTAGTGTTTTACATGAAGTACAAGACCCTGTGGTTGAGGTAGATCAGATTTGAAACATGATCAATGAAGCTTTTGGAGTTGATGGGAATCATATGAATGAAGTACCTTTGACAACAAATGAAGAAGTAATCGAAGGTGAAGGAGCAATGCCACATGCAAGTCAAGAAGGGTTTGAAGCAAGAGAGTTCTATGAATTAGTTAGAGAAGGAGAGCAACCATTATACGAAGGGTGTACAAGGTATTCAAAGCTATCTTTCATGGTGAAGTTGTATCACATCAAATGCCTATGCAAGATGAGCGACAAGTCAATGACGATGATACTAGAACTATTGAATGATGCATTTGAACATGCAAAGATTCCAAGTTCATTCTACGAGGCAAAGAAGACCATCACCAAGCTTGGTTTAAACTACACCAAGATACATGCATGTCCAAATAATTGCATGTTGTATTGGGGTGAGGACGAGAATAGGGTGACATGCAAAGTTTGTAACAAGTCTAGATGGAAACCAAGTTCAAAAGATGGTCAGGCTAAGGCATCCAATATTGGTGGTAGCAATAAGAAAAAGGTACCTGTAAAAGTCCTTCGTTACTTTCCTTTAAAACCGAGATTACAAAGATTATTTTTATCTTCAAAGACTGTAGAGGATATGAAATGGCATGCTATAGAGAGTAACAAGGATGGCTTGATGAGGCATCCAGAGACTTGAAGCTTGGAAAAAGTTTGATTCAACAAATCCTTTGTTGTCTTACCCACGAAATGTCCGCCTTGGATTAGCTACTAAGGTTTCAATCCATTTGGAACTTTAAGTGCAAGTTATAGTATTTGGCCCGTCATTCTTATTCATACAACACCCCTCCATGGGTGTGTATGAAGCAGACATCATTCATCATTTCAATGATAATTCCAGGCAAAAAAATGCCAGGAAATGACATAGATGTCTATTTGCAGCCTCTAATCAAGGAGTTAAAGGAGTTATGGTATGATGGTGTTGATGCATATGATGCTTCTACAAGAGAAATGTTCAGGTTGCATGCAGCTTTGATGTGGACGATTATGATTTTCCTGGTTTGGGGACTTTCTGGGTGGAACACATACAGGACTAGCTTGTCCATCTTGCAATTTTGATGCTGTCTCTTGTCGTCTCATTCATAGTAAAAAATTTTGTTTTATGGGTCATCGTCGTTTTCTTGATCAGAGACATAGGTTTAGATTAAACAGGGTTCGATTCAATAGAGAGCAAGAGATAAGGTGTGCACCAAAAACATTATCTGCGTTGAAATTCTTTCACAAGTTGAGAATATTAATGTCACATTCGGGCGAAGGGTAGAAACAGAAAATAGGGAAAAAGATTGCGTTCTGGTGGACGTGTTGAAAGCACTCAACAATGGAAAAAGAAAAGCATTTTTTTTAGCTTCCATATTGGCAGTGTAATTTGTTGCGTCACAATCTTGATGTTATGCATATTGAGAAGAATGTGTGTGACAATGTCATTTATACCTTGCTAAATGATAGTGCAAAGTCAAAGGATCATCTCAATGCTCGAAGAGACCTTCAAGCAATGGGTATCAAACGCGATCTTTGGCCAAATGAAAATGGAAAGTATCCTTGGCTATCTTTACACTTACTAATTCAGGCAAGAAGTCGTTCTTGACAACTTTGAAAAACATCACTGTGCCTGATGGCTATTCAAGCAACATTTCAAGGTGTATTGATTTGGACAATCTTAAGTTGAATGGGATGTTGAAAAGCCATGATTGCCATGTACTTATGGAGCAATTGCTACCTTTGGCCATGCGGGTAGCATTGCCTGATGAGGTGTCTCAGTATTAATCGAGTTGTGTTCATTCTTTAGACAATTATGTGGCAAGGCTTTAAGTGCTACGTCTTTAGACAAATTGCAAGATCAAATTGTCCTCACTTTATGCCACATGGAAATGTTATTTCCCCCTTCATTCTTCACAATTATGGTTCACTTGGTGGTTCACCTTGTTGAAGAGGCTAAGCTTGGAGGCCCTGTTCATTATCGATGGATGTATCCTATAGAGAGGTAAAAAATGTGTAATCATACCTTTCGTAATTTATTAATGTATAGGACAATATTTAACTTCACTCATTATGATGCAACAGATATTTAGGACATTTGAAGTCTTATGTACGTAACAAGTCTCAACCAGAAGGCTCTATAGCAGAAGGTTACCTAGTGGAAGAAGTTCTGACATTTTGTTCAAGGTACTTGGATAACATTGAGACAAGGTGGAATCGTCCTAATCGTGTTGATGATGAGCCCAATTGTGTTCATCCTAATTCGTGGGTAGCTGAATTGTTTCCGCAAGTAGGAAGGCCAGTTGGTGGTTCATCATATTTCAATTTAACAACTATAGAGAAGTTACAAGCTCATAGACATGTATTAATCAATTGTCCTATAGTTGACCCTTATCTCCAATGAGTAATTCATAAGCTTCTACTATCAATAGTTAAAACTTATTTCATTCTTATGTCTAATATTTCTAAATTTATATAGGGAATTTAGAAATATTATACGTAGGAGACTAAGGAGCCATACAAGAAATATGTCAGAGATAGACAAGAAAGTTCATAGAGAGTTTGTTGGTTGGTTCTACAATCGGTGCGTAAAATTATAGTTTCATATATTACATCTAAATTCTAAAATTTGTGATTAACACTTAACATGCTTTTTTAGATTGCCAACAATCTCGATAATCTTGAAGACTATCAAAGAGGTGTGTTTCTTAGTCTGGCTAAAGGTCCTATCAACCAAGCTAGAAGGTTCTCTGCATATAATGTCAATGGATTCAAGTTTGAACTGTGGCACGTGACAAAGGATTAAAAACTCAAAATAGTGGAGTTTTTGGTACATTTGGAACAAGAAGTTACTCAAGTAGTAGTGATTCTCAAATGAGATTTGGAGAAGTGCCTTATTATGGAAAGTTAGTAGACATTATTGAACTTAACTATAATGGCTCATTTAATGTTCTACTTTTTAAATGTGAATGGGCTAATACCACTAATCCAAGGGGCATGAAAAAAGACAAGTTGGGGTTCACTGCCATTAACTATGGTAGATTGATACATACGGGTGAACATGAAGATGATGAGCCATATATAAAGGTTTCTGAAGCTCACATGGTTTTTTATGTTGATGATGAGAAAGAAAAAGGATGGAGTCTACCAGTTCATATAAGTCCAAGAGATGAGTATGACATGGGTGAAGAAGATGAAGATATTATCTATGATAATGAGGGCTATCCATCCCAAAACTTGGAGCAACTTTTTCCAGATAATGTGTTGCATATACAGTTAGCAAGAAATAGTATAGATGATGACCATCTAAATTCACTTGTTAATGAAAATATTGATGATGACAATGAAGGCATGGTGTTGTAATAAATAAGGGTAAAGTCTCTCTTTTGTACAAATATTGTCAATATGCTATTAACTAATTTATATCTATCCTACATAGCATAGTGATAATTTATCTTTCTTAAATATGATAATGTTTTTTTATTTTTGCATTGAAATACTCATATGCTCTTTTTTCTTTTTCCCTTTAGATAGTAAACATGCACAAGAGAAAGCGGTCTTTTTCTTCTAAGGCTAAATCTGTACCTGTTTCAGCTAAGTCTTTGGGTGCAAGTAAAAATGCACCACATGGTCAACTTCATAGTGAGCCTTTAGATGAAATTGGAAGATTCTCAGGAAGTTGGCCATGCAAATACATCTGACAGCTATTGAATCTCCTCCATCTCAGCCTGAAGCCCCTCCATCCACTGAGCCTGAAGACCATCCATCTACTAGCCTGAACCTTCTCCATCTACTGAGCCTGAAGCCCAAAATGAATGTGCGACAAAGCCATCTAAATATTGGTCTATTGATGTGATTGGTAGGTGATTTATTTGTTCTTATGTTGTGTGGAAGTGTTATTTTTTTTACTCAAATATTTTGGTTTATTTTTACATGTCAGATGAGAACAAAGTTGTGCAAAAAAGAAAATTAAAGCTTGGAGATGTTTGGGTGCTAGAACCTGGGACCAAGGTGATGGTAGAATGGAATCAATCAAACCAACTAGTTGGGCAATCAGGTGGTCTTTTAGGATCCTTTTTAGGAGCAGTTGCTGCAAATTTCAGGAACTTTCCTATTTGTTATGAGAAATGGCCACTAGTTCCAGATACCTACAAGGATAATGTCTACAAGGAGCCCATTCAGGTTCGCAATACAATCACTTTAATAAATTCATTTTGCATTTATTGTTTGGTATTATTAACATTTGCTCCTTTGTTTTTTCCTTTTCTTTTTTCTTTCTTTCTTTCTTTGAAGAAAAAATTTGATGTTAATGATGGGAAGCATAAGGAGTACATACTCAAAAACATTGGCAAGAAATGGAAAGATGATCGGTGCAAATTGTTCAACAAGTATTATGATTTTGACAAGAGTAGGAGTCAAAACCTTGAGTCATGTCCAGAAGGAATCCGCTGACCACTTGGCATCTTTTATAGACTATCGAATGAAGGATAAAACTCTGGTAATTTCACATATGTTAAAATGCTTAGTAGCTCTTATTTTGCCTATTGTCAACATGTTTTTTTTTTTTTTGTAATGCTATAGGCGATATGTGATAAAAATGCTGTCAATCGACAAAAACAAATGGTTCCTCATACCCTCGGGTCTAAGTCAATGGCGAGGAAACAACATGAGCTAGTATGTAATTAACATTGAGTGATCTTTATTGAATTTTAATACTAAATTGATTTGCTCATGTTATTAACCTTACGAAATGTTATAGGAAGTTACAAATAGCGGACCTACACAGAGTCAGATGTACCCAATTAGCCATAAAAAGAAGGATGGATCTTATGTTAATGATGAGGCTAGAGAAAAAGTGTAAGAAATGCTATCTTTTTAATATTGTAAAGTTATCAATTCTAACATATGTAGTGTGCACAAATACTAACAATCATCATTTTGTATATGTAGGAGCAATTAGCTAGCCTTGAGAGGGAAGGGGCTTCTTCCCAACATTCTTCACATGATGATGCCTTCAGTAAGTTATTCGGGAAGGAGCACCCGGTCGTGTTCGAGGTATGGGATTCGGGGTTCTGCCCAACTCAAGTGTTTCATTCTTCTACGAGCCATTGTGGAGGGACATCTTCATGCAGTCATGGTTCAGATTCGGTTAAAATTCAACAAATGGAAGCAGAATTAAAAGAGAATAAAGCAGGAGTTTCAGTGCTTCAAGCCCAATTGAGTTACTTTATCACACACTACTTGGGTGGTACAGTGCCATTTGATTTTCCCACTATTGGAGAGAACAGGGTAGCTAAATCTATTTACCCTATGAGATGAACTTTTTACTTATACTTGAATTACCTATAACTGCATGGTATGTTCTCTTTGAGAACATGGTTATCACACACATGCTTTGGTTTTGCCTTTTGGTTTCTCTGGAATGGTTACATAAACATGTTGTTTACTCATGCATATTGCTAGTCCCCTTTAGGATCATTATTATTGTTGATTAGAACATATGTAAGCTGTAGATTTATTTGGCTAAGGTGGTCTAAATAGTATTTTAGTCATGGTTAGGTTCTCTTTGCTTATGCTTTGAGTTTCTGAACATTAGACTATAGATGCAGTAATTTCTTCCTGTGTAGCTATATCAAGCTATGCTTATGTTCATTTTAACTCCATGTCTTAAGCTTGGCAAGAATTGAGAAAAGCAAAACACTAAAAGCAAAGGTGACTTTTAGATCATAAAGCTTAAGTACTTTTTCATTGCTTCATGCTTGCCCATATAAAATGTAGGTCATAAAGCTTTGAGCATATAAAGATCCACATATTTTTGCTTTGAAAATAGCAATGCCTTGATCATCAAAGTTCTACATGCATGAGTTTTTAGCTTTGATGAAAATAGGGGATTATTTGTCCTAGAATAAGAAAATCATTGGCTTTCCTCAATTCTATTTAGCAAAGTATGTTAAATCATTTTATGTATACAAATCAATCAAGTCAAACAAACAGAACATAATTTTCCCTTTTGTGACAATTGATGGACCACTTTTAGAGAACAATGGATTTACAAAGAAATAGGATATAAAAAAGTTAAGTTAGGAAAAGAATCACTACATGTAGGATAGTGTTATTGACAAGCATCCCTCAGAAGATATCTTTTCCACATAATCCTTTTTCAGCTTTCATTGTTTGTGAATAGATATGCAGCAAGAGGTTCTGGCTTTGATTTGATTATGTCGAAGCTATCTTCTATGTTTTCTACCTAGAATGTTAGGGAAATGTCAAACATGAAAAAAAATAAAGTATTTTTCCAATATTTCTCTAAATACCGAAGTTATCTTTCTTATTTTTATTTGTAATCATTTTATTTGTTCTTTCTATTTATTCTATTTTCTCATTTTACAAGATTATGTTGTGCTATTTTTTCTATAATTTCAGGTTGAAGACTTGGAATCACCAGGGCAACAAGACGACCTCCTCTTCTGCTAGCCATGACCCAGCAAATGAGGGACCGTCCAACAATTAGCATATTATTGATTGTCTTTATTAATCAATCTTAGAGTTATGGAATGAATAATTCTATGATGTTGTAAGATTATAAGCACTTGTTGTTTTTGTTTTATCATTTTGTAAGAAGTTTAAATGTTTTAGACATAAAAGATATTATGATATATTATCAATTATGAGACACTTTCTATTAAAGTGATGAGTGATTGTAATTTTAAAATTTGCTTTCTGCTTGAATTTTGTGGATGTTTAAAAGTATTTGTATTAGAAAGAAAGCTATTGTGACCAAGTTTATGAGAAAGAATACAAAAGGAGAAGAAATGTGATATTAGCAATTAGCGGCAGTTTACAAAAGAAAATATTCAATTTTGGAATTTTAGACCGCCGTTAAATTATGCACGTCATTAATGGGTTATTTAATTGCGGCGGTTTTTCAACAAATTATTATTTAAGTTTTGGCGGCGGTTATCATCATATTATTTTTTATTTTGCAGCGGTATAGCAACGGTCCTAACCGCCGCAATGTTTTCAACAAATTATTATTTTTAAGTTTTGCGGCGGTTATAGCCGCGCAATGTTTATCAGCATATTATTTTTTGAGCGTTTAGCGCGCAATGTTTAAAGTGCTTTTTCCATTTGTAATTTAGCGGCGGTTCTAAGGGTAGATGGCATTTTGCGGCGGTTGTTCCGCGGTTGGCTCGGACCGCGCATAGGGTTGGCGACGGTTGACTTAGTGGCGGTTCAGAACCGCCGCAAGTTATCGGCGGTTAAACCGCCGTGAAAGGAAAAAAAACCGCTGAAAAATACTTTTTCCTGGTAGTGCATTTACCTTCATCTTCTACCTCACTCTTCTTTAACCATTCCATATTCCTACACTTACAACCTCTCCTATAGTTCCTCTCTTATCTTTCTTAAACCTTATTCTGAACCTAAACTGACTGATCTTTTCTAAAAATCCCACCACCATTTCTTTTCAAGCCTCAATCTTTGTGCCCTAACTTCACATACTCTTCCACACAAACACCAATCCTAATGGTTGAGGGAATGCACTACTTCGGCATTGCTAACATAGGAAACCTTCTTATGTTTGATGAACCTCATTACCAGCAACACTATCCTGACAACTTCTCTCATGACCAATAGCCCTGAGCAAAAGGCTGACATTGGAGTTGATAACTCAGACTCATCCTTGTAGAAGTTATCTCCTTCCAGGGATGGGAAGGTTTTCTCAACTGACCAATCTGGTTTACTGAATGGTCACAACATTTTATTTCAAGTTGGAATAAGTGTCTAATTCCCTTTTGATCTCCTATAGTAGAGGAACTCACATGACTCTGAGCATAAGCAATTTTTCGATAGTTAATGATCCTAATGAAGGTGTTAGTTGTTCATCTAGAGAACTGGTTAACATCTTAGAGTTTTAGTAGAAGAGGTCTACAATTGTCTCACGAACTTTCCCAACCATCAACTTGGCAATATAACCATTGCCATGCTAAATTCCAAAGCACATCAAGTTTTTACTCTCATCTAGTTCTCTCGCTTCCAAGGTTAGGATGCATGCACCTATTAGTTAGGATGGCTTACATGTTGTTGTTTTGTCTGTGAACAAAACAAAAGGTAAATTTGCCTAAACTAATCGTCAACTACATGTTGAGTACCATCTCTCCGAGGAAAGAAGAAAACTATTGTGATTCCTTATGGGTTTCTTTAACCAAGATCTTCGAATATTTGTATTACCCATTGGCAAACGAGTGGTATGAGTTTATGGAAGGAATGTTTACTCCCTAAGTTCCTTCAAAACCCTAAGGAGACCTACCAAGGCTACATCTGGGGTCAAGAGAGAGAGCCAAAGAATCAAAGATGTTCTTCTTAACTTTGCTACAAAGGAAACAAAGAATAGGGAAAGCAAAAGACAAAGAAAAGTGATAGAAATTGAAAGTAGCTCTAAGGAATCTAAAGAATCTTCCTAATCTGGGGAAGGCTTGACTACATATAGGGGAGGAAGAAGTCAAAGGTCTAGACAAGAATCAGATGAGGATGAACAAGATCATCTTTCATGTCTGAAACCTTTAGGCTCTCATATGCAAGAATCCTCTCTCTTGCCTCG
This sequence comes from Dalbergia oliveri, assembly GCA_030441495.1. Lineage (NCBI taxonomy): Eukaryota > Viridiplantae > Streptophyta > Magnoliopsida > Fabales > Fabaceae > Dalbergia > Dalbergia oliveri. The sequence goes on along the minus strand of JAMLFY010000013.1, from coordinate 8,808,802 downwards.
AGTCTTCAAACTCTGTCTAAACCCTCAAACATGAAAGATAAGGAAGTCTCCTTAAATAGGCTTATCATGCTGAAAATCCAATACCTCTCCTCCAGAAACCATTCCCTAACCACTCCAACCGCACCTAAACCTTTTCAGGCTTCCAGATATCCCTCATCAAGCCAACCCGCACCAAGTGGCAAGCCAAGCTTTAATAGAATACAGTGTTGCTGCGAGAACAACGTCTAATCAACAACCGGCTAGATCAAATGGAAGCTTTATCAAGGAGACATGAAGCGCTTATGTTAGAAATTCTTCAGGATTAAGGCGCTGTGGTTAAAGATGGTGACACATTTCCCTGACACCTCCTTTTCAATGATGTCAAAAAGGGGAGAAGAAAAGATTTGATGAAAATCAATCAAGTGTTGGAATTCAGGGGGAGCTATGCTTTAGAATGAGGCTTAAGCTATGGCAATTCAGGGGGAGCCTATGCTTGAAGGGGAGCTCAAAGAAATTTTTTTTAGTATGCATTTTCTTTTATCGTTTAGTTTTTTCTTTAGCATGTTGTGACTTTTTATCTTGGCTTATAAAATTCTTTTTATATCATGCCTGTCTTACACATATCTACTCTAAATGTTGTTTCCTTTAACGCTTTTGATACATATCGATGCCTGCTATGCTTAGCTTATCATATATCTTGTTGATAAATGTTTGCTCTCATCTCTATGCTTATGGTCTTATCTTCATTCCTTAGCACCCTAAGATATTTATCTCCTTTATACATGTGTGATTAGCAATGAGAAGTATCTTAAGAGCACAAAATCGTTCTCTTGTTGCTAATACTCATGTCTATTGATGTGCTTCAATGTGTATGATGTGCTTAAATCTTTTTATGAACACATTCTCTATCTGCCACACATATGAGAAGGTCTTAAAAGCTTTGTATAACTTGATTGAAATTTAGTTGAGAATAAGTTTCTAACAAGTCCTCAAAAACTTACTCCTACATGTTTTTTATACGACTAATATCAGTTTGTGAGCTTCAAAACTCTCTCATAGTGTGTTGCTCTTATATGGTAAATACTATGTTATATGTATTAGTGGAATGAGTTCCCACAAAAGTATTTTTCAAGTTTTTGCTTTATAAAAATTGGTTTCTTTCATGCTCTGATACTTATGAGAAAAGTTTCACTACTCAAAATCAAAAGGCTCATTTATGCTTTGATTCATAAAATTTGGGATTTGATCTCTAATGAGTTTCAAAAACCTTGAATGTAATATGCCTACATCTATATATCAAGGTTTCCTTAAGCATCAAAACTACATAAGCATTAGTATGTTTTCTCTATCATGCATGCTTTATCATGTTTTCTTTTAGGCTTTTGTTTTTGTGGTATGGACAAAGTTGTGCTAAATAAGGATTAATCAAGATAAAATATCACAAGTAGTACTTGTTAGTTATTCAAGCATGTGTATTTTCAGAAAGTTGTTAATAATTGAAAATCAAGCTTGGTTGTATTAAAAGGATTTAAACGAATATCCAGTTCATTATCGTTTTGATACATCTTAGAAAGTACTCTAAGAAAATTCAAGTTTTTTCATAAACAACCAAAATTAGCTTCTATTTTAAGTTACTTAAGGTTATAAAACGTTGTTGAACCTATCCATATCATGCCTTAAGAAAATAACTTTTGTATGTTACTGATGATATTTTGAAAAAAATAGCTATTATCATGACATTTTCAATTCTATTTCTTTAAACGGCTTTCAAAAGATTTTCTTCAAATTGATTTGCCATCATAAAGAAGGAGAGATTGTTAGCTCCAGACCCTTCAAGAAAGCTTGAATGCAATATGTTTTGAGTGAAGGCAAAACCAATTTAAAGAAAATATTTTGAAGAGCGATAATGTCTTCCTTGAGTTTCTTGTCATAGCATACAGGTTATTCCAGAATGCATAATGCGGACCTAAAGCGAGAATAATTTCACTTTGTATGTGTAAACATGATTTATCTCATGAGAAGAGATTGAACCTAAAACAAAGTGAACATTATATAGTTCAGAAGTACGTATACATGCCTAAAATCAAAGAATATCATATCAAGAAACCAAGGCATAAGTCTTTAGAGAAAGTAGTGCTAGACATCAAAAGTATGCTTAATATGAAGATATCAACAATCTTGAAGAACAACATGCTACACAATCTTCAATCATCATGATTGCAAATCTTTCATCTTTATAAAAATTGGATTGAAGATCAAAAGACCAAAGAATCATCAAGGAACTGCTTCGCCCTTCAGGAAAGCTCACTTTACTATGGAGCACTGAAACATTACTGAAAATGAAGGAAATTTAAAATCAAATCCAGTTTAAAACTAACAAGTTATCTCTTGGTCAAAAACTCAGCTTCAGAAGAAGTAAGTTCAAAAACCATGATGAGAAGTAAGAATAGTTTTTGAAGTAACATTAGAAACCTCATATCTTACAATGGCTTCTGCAAAAGCTCTGATAACAAATAGGCTACTCTTCAGACTACTTTTCCAAGACACAAATAGATGATCAACACGTGTTACTTGGAGATAATCAAGGGCAATGGTCACAATGGAAGACCGTCTATATAAAGACAGTGTCTTCAATGAAAAAGACTAAGGCTTGCATAAGAGAGGAAACTCTGCAATCTCCCTTTATGTCTAGCAAGTTATTATCATGTAATCAGTTTCCTTGCTAAAAATCTTCTTTCCTCATTCTTAAATAGCTTGGATGTTCTTCTTAGGAAGAATTATGGGAAAGAAGTCATTTAAGTTTTCCTAGGATTATTCATGTATATTTTAGGGAAACTTGAGTGTAGGTTAGTTTGAGTGGCAACCCAAACACAAACCCTTGTATCCTTGATCCAGGAGTGATCAGTGTAGATAGCTTGGAGAGGCTAATGTAAAACTGCATGAATATAAGATGTTCTTGTTGTTTATGGAGTTAGCTTGGAGAGGTTGGGGAAACTACTTGGTTCAGCTTGGAGAGACTAGTAAATAACTACTTTCAATGTGATAGTAGAGGTTGTCTACTTGTCACGGAGTCAAGCTTGGAGAGCTGGGAAAGACTACTCGATTCAACTTGGAGAAGCTAGTGAATAGCTACTTCAACGTGACAGGAGTGTTTGTCTACTTGTCACGAAGAGTTGGAAAGGCTAGGGAAAGACTACTGGTTAAAGCTTAAGAGACTTGGTGAATAACTACTTTCAACGTGATAGTAGAGGTTATCTTCTGGTCATAGGTTCAGCTTGGAGAAGCTGGGGCAAGACTACTCGGTTTAGCTTGAAGAGACTTGTGAATAACTATTTCAACGTGATAGTAGGGGTTGTCTACTTATCACGGGGTTAGCTTGAAGAGGCTAGTTCAAGACTACTCAAGGTTCAAGCTTGGAGATGCTAATGAATAACTTCTCAACTTGTGACAGTGGGGGTTGTCCAGCGTCATAAGTGAGAGCTTGGAAGGCTAATTGTAAGACTATCCATGTTCTTTCTCTAGTTTAAGAAAGATGTTTTAATGGAACCTCGACATATTGAGATACTTATGTAGGTAGTTTTGGCCAAACTAGTATAAAATCTGATGTGCCATATCTCCTTCTTCCTAATCTTTTTACTTTATTTATAACGCTATTTTATTTGCTCATATATCTTTTGCGTTTTCGTTATATTCTGAAGGCTTCAGAAATCTACTTTTGAAAACAACTAATCCAATTTTCGCTGCACTTCAAGCTTAATGCTTGATAGTTTTTTTAATAAATGTTTCAGATGCAAAAAAGAAATAAGGCAAAACACGATTCACCCTCTTCTCGTGCACTTTATACTACAGAGGTTTGAAACTACGACGTGTTAGATAATTTTAATTGTTCTCCTATCATTAATTTAAACAATTTTGAACAAATCTAAATAAAATCAACGCATATATATGTTGGTATACAAATCTTATTAATATTATCAATAAGCTTTTGATCATAACCCTAACTGCGCAATTGGAACGATAAAGGGATCAAATATTGTTTTTCCATGCTATCAAAAACATCGGCCGCTTTCCAATAATTTACCTGAAGTTCCCTTTATTCACACCTTATCAACTTTAATGAAACACTTAGATCCCATCTAAATAGACGTCAAAACAGACCAACGGTAACAATGGACTGTGTTGGTAGACCTCAATGACATCTTTTTCATTGACAATGAAGTGTATTCAGGTTGATTGCTAGATGTAAGACCATCTGGCGATTGATCTAATGAACCAAAAAATAAATAAAAAATTGAATTAATGAAGTTGGTTTGGATTGATTCGAAATATCAGTTTATTTTAGGATGAAGCCATACTAAATCAGTTATTGTTGTTTTGGTTTCGGGCTTAAAACTTTCAAATTGATAATCTAAACATGCATCTTGAACGCCAATTAACTATTTTTTAAAAATTTATACAAAAGTTTTCAAACTTTATTTTGCGCTTGAGTTATTAGTGATAGAAAGTTATTTTTATTTTCTTTATTAACATTTATGAAAGGAATTTATTTATTCACGTTATTATTAAGTATACCATAACCAAGATTTATACTATTCCTAGTCAATATAAGAAAAAACTTTTTGCAAAAGTACAACTATTTATTTTTCACTTCAACCCAATAACACAAATTAAATCAATTTGAATTTGATGGGATAAATTTGGTTCTAAGTAAATCCCACACCATTCATTTCTCTCACTTCTATTCAGCCAATCATTTCATCCTTTGTTTTTGATTGAAAAACAAAATCTAAGCCAATTGCAATTGTCTCCGATGGCTATCAACAAAATTATTTCCATTCTTATATATAATTAAAATTGGACCATTAGAAGACTAATCGTTAGTTCATTTATATTAATATTTAGTGAATAAATCATATTTATATATTTTTAATATAATGATAAATAATTTTTAAACTTTGATAATAAAACACTAATAAGTAAGAATTTAAATTAATATTGATAAATATTTTTTAATCTTATATTACTTCAAATATAGGTGCAATACTCCAATTGTAGATTTCTATCATACAACCATCTTTATTAGATGAAAAATAAAGTTATCATTTTAAGTTTTATAATTATTTTATGATTGTTATCGATTCAACAAATTTATGTAGTTCCATTTATATTTAGGAAATGAATTACATCAAAAAAGATATTTAGGAAATAAATTATATTTACATAGTTTTAATAAAATGATAAATAATTTTTTTACCTTTGATAATAAAATATGAATAACAACAATTTTTTTTTAAATTTTAATAGTTAAAATATTTAATTTTTATGCATTGCATGGATAATAAAAAAATCGATAATTAATAACTTAACCTCATGAAGCATAACCGATCTTTCAAATGACACTATTCATGATTTAGGGTCTTATGGTATAGTGGAAAATCTAACATAAAAAGAAATGGAGAAGGGAATATTCAGGCCAAACAAAAGGACATATTTCGAAATCTTGTTTAAGCTTGCAAGTTCCCATGCTGTAAAAAAATTAAAGAGAACAAACTCTTTCACAAAACTCCAAAAGCATTTAAGGGTTGTCGTCTAACTTGATCAACTAGCTAGGAAGCAAAGGTAGATGGAGAATTACCTAGCTATTATGAGAACAAGAGAATTGCTCATCTCTCTATTGATTTGATTTCTCTAAACTCTAGGTTATCAAAGTATGCTTTAAATGTTTTTTTTTTTAAATTTAGGATGGAGAATGATCCAAAACAAGACAGGAAAATTTTTTGGATTCTCAATAGGACTTACATTTATTTCACTCTTAGAAGATAAGTGGAAGTTCAAACCTACTACGTGTCAAATAACTTTTAATTGTTCTCTTATCATTAATTCGAACAATTTTGACAAGTAAATTTAAATAAAATCAATGCATGTATATATGGGTATAAAAATCGTATTCATATTATCACTAAGCCTTTGATCCTGACCCCTAAACTGCGCAAGTTGGAACAATAAGGGATCAAGCGTTCATGTTTTTCCACGTTATCAGAAACATCGACCGGTTTCCAATAATTAACCTAAAGTTGTCTTTATTCACACCTTATAAGCTTTAATGAAAAGCGCTCAGATCTTATCTAAATAGAGATCAAAACTGACCGACATTAACAATTGACTATGCTGGTAGACCTCAATGACATCTTTTTCATTGACAATGAAGTGGATTCAGGTTGATTGCCAGGTGTAAGAGCATTCGGCGATTGATCTAATGAACCAAAAATGAAAATAAAAAATTGAATTAATGAACTTGGTTTGGATTGATTTGAAATATCGGTTTATTTTAGGATGAAGCCATACTAAGTAAGTTATTGTTGTTTCGGTTTCGGGTTTATAACTTTCAAACTGATCATCTAAACATGCATCTTGAATGCCCAATTAACTTTTTTTAAAAAAAATTTATATAAAAGTTTTCAAACTTTATTTTGCGCTTGAGTTATTAGTGATAGAAAGTTATTTTTATCTTTATTCACATGCATGAAAGGAATTTATTTATTCACGTTATTATTAAGTATACCATAAACATTTTTTGCAAAAATACAACTATTTATTTTTCACTTAAGCCCAATAACACAAAGAAATCAATTTGAATTTGATGGGATAAGTTTGGTTCTAGGTAAATCCCACAACATTCATTTCTCTCACTTCTATTCAATCAATCATTTCATTCTTTGTTTTTGATTGAAAAAAAAAATCTTAGCCAATTGCAATTGACTCCGATGGCTATCAACAAAATTATTTCTATTCTTATATATAATTAAAATTGGACCATTAGTAGACTAATCATTAGTTCATTTATATTAATATTTAGTAAATAAATTATATTTATATATTTTTAATATAATGATAAATAATTTTTAAACTTTGATAATAAAACACTAATAAGTACGAATTTAAATTACTATTGATTAATATTTTTTTAATCTTATATTACTTCAATTGTAGGTGCAATACTCCAATAATAGATTTCTATCATACAACCATCTTTATTACATGAAAAATAAAGTTATCTTTTATGTTTTATATTTATTTTATGATTGTTATCGGTTCAACAAATTTGTGTAGTTCCATTTATATTTATATTTGGAAATGAATTACATCAAAAAAGATATTTAGGAAATAAATTTATATTTACATATTTTTAATAAAATAATAAATAATTTTTTACCTTTGATAATAAAATATTAATAACAAGTAATTTAAATTATTACTATTAATTAATTTTTCAACCTTATATTACTTCAATTGTACATACCAGGTTGAATTAGGGAGACTTTTATACACGTTGACTTTAGGTGAATTTACCCCTCTACTATTTGGAGTATCATTTTAATTATGAAAACCCCTATGAGATAGTAGTAAACCCACCATATTATTTGTATTTGGTGAATGATGGAATGATTTTCAAAAAATAAAAATAACTTGTATCATTTAAATTCTTGGTTAATGGTAATTTAGTAAGGAATATTGATTTTAAATATTAAATATTAATATTTTTAACTTTATATATGTACTAATAATATTTTTTTTACACAAAAAAGTAGTATGATGAAAAATTTTATAGGTCTTATTGTCCTATTCTATTTGGCTTTTATGAAAACCTAGTAAATTTTATTTTAAAAATTAAATGAACATGTCATATTTTCTTATATTGATGGCATTGTACCACTATGTACAATGTATCACATAACACGATGTATTAAATGTGATCATCTCTTCATAATTACAAGGTGTAGGTGAGATTTGCCATTGATAAAGCTTCAAGATTGGGGAGGATGCAAGGATAACTGGAAGTCCATCATTGGTTACTGCATCTACCAAGGTTCTACCCTCATATCTTGGAAATCCAAAAAGAAAACAACAATATCAAGAAGCTCCATAGAAGCCAAATATAGAGCAATGGCAGAACAGGATGTGACTGCAATGGCTCTAATACTTGGTAACCGATCTCAAACAAGCTCCATCAGCCAATTCCACTATATTGTGACAAGTAGGCCGCCATTCACGTAGTACAAAATTCATCCTTCCATGAAAGAACAAAACACATTAAGCTAGACTGCCACACTGAGACAAACTCGAAAGTGGATTGATTCACCTAATGCCTATCTCATCCAAATTGCAACTAGCAAACATCCTAACCAAACCACTTCACATAGGACCCTTTCAAAGTATTCTCTCCAAGCTAAACGTGATCAACATCCACTCTCCAGCTTGCAGGGGTGAAGGAATGATTTATGTTATACTTAGTTAGTTACACCAGGCCTTCATAATTAGTTCATAATGTAAGTTAGTTATTATGTCAAGTTTGTTACTTATTATAAGCAGCACACTTAGTGTGAACTCAACACACACACACGCACACACACATATATGTAAAATCTTCCTTATTCAATAATATATTCAGTTTTCATTCAGTTTATTAAAGACAAGTGGAGGTTCGAACCTATACGTGTCAAATAACTTTAATTGTTCTCTTATCATTAATTCGAACAATTTGGACAAGTAAATTTAAATAAAATCAATGCATGTATATGTGGGTATAAAATCTTATTCATTTTATCACTAAGCCTTTGATCCTAACCCCTAAACGCGCAATTGGTTTTAATTCCAAAACTCTTCAGAAGCCTCAAGGAAATTTGTTTTGAATGATAACAAAACAAATTTAAGGAAAATATTTTGAAGAATGACTAATGTCTACCTTGAGTTTCTGAAATACCAAACATGCTCTTTCGTTAGCATAATATAGCTCCTTTAGCATGAATAATTTCACTTTACATGGGCAAACATGATTTATGCCGTATCTAGATCCGGGAACTAAATAGAAGTGATAATTATATTGGAAATTGAGCATATACATGTCTAACAGATTATGGAGAAACAATCAGTTCCAGAAAACCAAGGGTTGGGACATTAGAAAGTAGCACTAAACTTTAGAAAGTACGATTATAATGAAGATATCAAGCAAACTCTGAAACCAACATGTACAATCTTTAATCATCATATTTGTAATCTTTCTTTCATCAACAAGCTCTAATTGAAGACTAAAAGACCAAAGATTTATCTAGGAACTGAGACCACAACTTAGAAAACTCACTCAGATAGTGAACGTACGCTTTACAAGAAAAGGAGGAAAAATTTGAAATTCAAATTTAAAGTCAAACCCAGTTATAGACGATGTGTCATCTCTTCTACCTACTTGGTCAACTATCGCTTCAGAAGGAAGAATTCAAAAACCATATTCAGAAAGTGAAAAGGTAGTTTGAAAGAGACATCAGAAACCTCAACTTCACAATGGCTTCTGAATAGATCTAACAAATAGTCAAGCTACTTTTCTAGATTGCATTTCCAAGACACAAACAGATGATCAACATGTGTCACTTGGAGAATCTTATTAAGGGCAATGGTAAAAAATGAAGACCATCTAGAAATAGAGATACTATGCTTTCAAAGATAAGATCTTAATGGTACAAGTGCTGAAACTCTATGAGAATTTCTCCCTATCTCTTGTAAAGTTCATTACATCTTGTAATTGTTCCTAGTCTTAAAAATCTTCTTTCTATGTTCCTAAAGAGTTTGTATGTCCTTCCAAGGAAAAATCGATAGAAGGAGTCATTCAGTTAGCCAGTTCATTCATTGTATATCTTAGGAAACTTGAGTATAGGTTAGTTTGAGTTGCAAACCCAAACACAAATCTCTATCCTCGATCTAGTGATCGGTGTGAGTTAGCTTGGAGAGGCTAGTCAAAAACTACTTTCAATATGAAGAAGTTATTTCCTGGTCACGGTTTAGCTTGAAGATGCTTGTCAAAAACTACTTGGTTCAGCTTAGACCTTGTGAGAACTACTTGTGGTTGTAGGGGTTGTCTTAATCAGGGTTAGAGGTTGGGAAAGGCTACTGTAAAGAATGAAACTCAATGATGGTTGAGTCCTGGATGTAGGTAGGATTAGTTGAACGTAGGTATAATATCTATGAGGATCTTCTTCTCCATTATCCTTTTACTTTCACTGTCCAATGATATTATTTAATGTCTCCTTCAATTTTTTTTTGCTCATCTGTTACTAACACTATTTCAGAAAGTTACTTTTTGAAATATCTAACCTTGTTTTCGTTGTACTTCAACTCAGCACTTGATAGTACTTTATTCAAAGTTTCAAGTGCTAAACAGATAAAAGAAGCGAAACACGATTCAACCCCTTCTCGTGCCTTTTCTACCTACAATTGGAACAATAAGGGATCAATTATTCATGTTTTTCCACGTTATCAGAAACATCGACTGCTTTTTAATAATTTACCGAAAGTTCTCTTTATTCACACCTTATAAGCTTTAATGAAAACACTCAAATCCCATCCAAATAGAGACCAAAACTGATCGATGGTAACAATGGACTGTGTTGGTAGACCTCAACGAAATCTTTTTCATTGATAAAGAAGTGGATTTAGGTTGATTGCCGAGTGTAAGACCATCCGATTGATTTAATGAACCAAAAAGATTAAAAATTGAATTAATGAATTTGGTTTGGATTGATTCGAAATATCGGTTTATTTTTGGATGAAACCATACTAAATCAATTATTGTTGTTTTGGTTTTGGGTTTATAACTTTCAACCTGAACATCTAAACATGCATCTTGAACACCCAATTAACTATTTTTTTTCAAAATTTATATATAAGTATTCAAACTTCTGCACTTGAGTTATTAGTGATAGAGAGTTATTTTTTCTTCTTTATTCACATGTATGAAAGGAATTTATTTATTCACGTTATTATTAAGTATAGCATAACAAAGCTTTATTTTTTTTTTTTTGGATTAGATAACGAAGCTTTATACTATTGCTAGTCATTATAAGAAAAACTTTTTGAAAAAATACAACTCTTTATTTTCACTTCAACCCGATAACACGAATTAAATCAATTTGAATTTGATCGGATCAGTTTGGTTCCAAGTAAATTCCACACTTGGATTTTCTCTCTCCATTTCTCTCACTTCTATCCAACCAATCATTTCATCCTTTATTTTTGACAAACAAAATAATCTTAGCCAATTACAGTTGTCTTCGATGGCTACCAACAAAATTATTTCTGATCTTACATTTCATTTAATTTGGACCATTAGTAGACTAATCATTATAGTTCATTTATATTAATATTTAGTAAATAAATTATATTTATATATTTTTACTGTAATGATATATATATTTTTAAACTTTGATAACAAAATAATAATAAATAAGAATTTAAATTACATTGATTAATTTTTTTAATCTTATATATATTACTTCAATTATAGATGCAATACTTCAATCATACATTTCTATCATACAACCATCTTTATTAGATGACAAATAAAGTAATCATTTTAAGCTTTATAATCATTTTATGATTATTATCAATTCAACAAATTTGTATAAGTTCATTTATGTTTATATTAATGACATGAACTACGTCAAAAAAATATTTAGGAAATAAATTATATTTACATATTTTTAATACAATGATAAATATTTTTTTACCTTTGATTATAAAATATTAATAATAAGTAATTTAATTACTATTAATTAATTTTTAAACCTTATATTACTTCAATCTGAAATACGATACTTCAATCATAGATCTTTATTGTATGAAAAATAAAAGTTGCATCTTAAGTCTTATTATTATTATTACCAATTCAACAAATTTAAATAAGTTCACTTATATTTGTATTTAGTTAAATATATATATATATATATATATATATATTAAATAAAATGATGACAAATATTTTTTTCAATTTTTTGATAATAAAATATTAATTATTTATATTACTATTAATTAATTTTCAACCATAGTTCTTTATCATAGAACCATCTTTATTAGATGGAAGATAAAATTAAGTTATCATTTTAAATCTTAGAATTACTTTATGGTTATTATCAATTCAACAAATTCAAATAAGAAAATATATGTATATAATTTAAATATTATTATTACGATAAAAAATGTTAAGATAACTACCCATTTAATTATGTTTCCAATAAACGCATTTAAAATTTTTTGGGTGTTTACAATTTTTGCTACTAATTTATACTAAAATCTTATTTAACACAATATCACTCACATGATAAAATAAGTTATAAAATAGTTTGCGTACTAACAATGGTATTTTAAATGGGTGATATGAAACATCCATTACACACTTGATATAAACATATAAGTCGAATAGTAATGGTTAATACACCTTATGATCATTACTATTTAAATTAAATCTGAATTAACGAATTTTATGTACATATTGTTTTACTTGGTTTTTAGTCCATGCACAAACAAATAAATCTTCACTAGCCATGCAAATTTTAATTCACGATCTAATATCAAGAAACAAAAGTGGTTTCTCCGTGTAAGTTCTCAAATATTTTTCATAGTTTTTTTCTTTTATATGTGTTATCACCAAAATAAGAGTGGGTTGCGGAAATTGGCCACGAAGTGGACATGTATGTGCAAGTTGCAAGTGACCACTTACATGTTGTACCCATGAGCTTTGAACCTACCAATCAATATAGTGGGCTTATGTGTCGAACGTAAAAGAAGCAATTATTGCATGTCAAGTAATGTGAATGCATGTTCAATGTGACGTGGCCAATGCTAAAGCAATTGAAGTGGTTATAATTAAAGTAACTACTCGAATTAGCGTGATGATGGGCATTTATATGTGAAGTGGCCACGTTTTCGAATTACTGTGGAAGTTACAACCCCAGTCGTGAGTCTCCATGTCAACGTGGAGCCTGCAGCCCTAGCTATGGAGTTGGGAGCTCAAGTCGTGGAATGGTTACCAAGCACTTGAGGGAGTTTTATTAAACTAATCGTCTAAGGAAAAGTTTTCATGATTATGAAAGGGTCTTAGTAGAGTCTAAAAAGATCCCATATCAACACACAAATCTTTACACTTTATCTTTTAGTTTTCTTCTCTTTTTGTCCTTTCTTTTTAGTTTAGTTTAGATGTAGTTCATCTCCTTCATATCTTATTATGATGCTTTGGTGTTGAAGTGTCGTAATTACTTCTTATTCATCAATAAAATCCTCTTTTCACATATTGCCTTTATCCAAAACTTGTTCTTCAAAGTAGTTGGAGAACCCATAACCAATGGGTAGATTCCCTCCTTAGTGCAATCGCCTACATATTTGGGATCAATTGTAGATTTTATTTCTTGGCTTTATTTACCCATTTAACTTAGCCGAACTAAAATTTACTACAACATAAATTGGCACGCCTAGTGGGACCTCTGAAGGCTTTGTGTGGAAAAATCATTTTAAGAATACCATGAATATGAGTTCTAACAGTGTAACATCTATTACCCAAAGCAACACAACTGTGAGGATGAAGGCCAGTTGATAATGTACATGGATGTCCTGGGGACACCCACTAGGGTGATGACTAGTCTTAAACGGTACCGCTTCCTCCAAGCAAAAAAAATATCTGCTACGTCTCCAATTCTGCTAAGAACATCCATATTGATGAAGAAGAAAAGCAACCCGATTTTGTGTCGACTTCTTTCATACAACAATAAATGGAAATGGGTGTTGATAGCTTGATGGAGCAGTTTGTCAAGACGTTGTTAGATACTATGAAATCAATGGTGCATGATGAATTGCAAGAAATTCAACAAAATTCTCCTATGTACATGTCACATGGTGAATTTAGTGGGAATAACATAGGGGGGCAATCATCTAATCAGCCGTGGAGTCTACATTCTAAGCCAGGAACTTGCAATCTAGCGTGGAGCTCCAGTCTAAGCGTGGAGTCTCTTCTCAACTGTGAAACTTGCAACCTCAGGATTGGAGCCTGAGTCTCAACCATGGAGCTTGCTCTTAGCCATGGAACTTGCAATCCCAGCTATGGAGCTTACAGCCTCAGCCGTGGGATGTTCCCTAATATAAGTTGTACAACTGATCTAAAAGGAAATACTTTATAGTTGATAGATCCTAATGCGTTTGTTGATGTTATGAGAAGGAATTATAGGATCCAGTTGAAGCCATTGGAGAGGCCTGCACATTGCAAGCCATATCCTAATTGGGTGGATAGAGTTCCATTCCCTCATGGATTTAAGATTCCTAATTTCACTACTTTTTTTGGAGAAGATGGGAAATCCACAATGGAACACATTATCCATTTCATTACACAATGTGCTGAAGAGGGCAAAACAAGTTCTTAAGGATGAAATTATTTCCTTTATCATTAATTGGTTTGGCCTTTGCATGGTATTCAAATTTATTGCCAAATTCAGTGCATACTTGGGTAGATATGGAATGTGTATTCCATGATTGCTTTTATCAATCGTAGGATGAGGTTACTATAGCTGATCTTATGAACATTAAGCAACAAATTGGTGAGCCCTCGGCTAATTTTGTGGAAAGGTTTAGTAAGAGGATGAGGAAATGTAATGTCAAATTACCAGAGAATGAGTTTGCCACCATGGTTGTAGGAAATATGCTTCCATGGCTAAGGAAAAAGGTTGATTTCTTTGGAGTTTACAAATTTTACTCAATTAACAATTAAAGCCTCCAAAATGGAGCAATTTGTTAATGAGAAAGAATCAAGGACAAGGAAATAGAAAATTTAAGACAGAGTTGGTCTCGGTTAAAGGTTATGACTCGGTTGAATGAGATGATTTAAGAACATGCCTTAATTTCGGATGATATGCTGGTGGTGATAGTTTCTAAAAGAAAGCTGTTAACTCTATCACAAAAATTAGCCAAGGGGCATTTAGTTGATATTAAAAATAGCATTTTGATATTGTTTTGCCTTAATGGCTAATTTTGGGTTTCAATCGATTGCGGGCTAAGATAGGCTTTAGTTGTGAAGCAAAAAAGTGATATTAGCCGTTAAGAAGAAATAACAAGCCTAGAGTTAGCCATGGTAATTTCATTTGTTTTTGATTAAATTTCTAAGTTATGGAACAAGGGACAGAATACCAAAATTAATTTCAACTAATGATTACAATTCAATTGAATGCAAGAACAATGGCACGACTAATGATAGTTAAGGAATCATGGTGGGTTACGCTGAGAGTAGCCATGGATAATTGTTCCACCTCTATCAGATGATGGACCATTTTCTCGGTCACCGTCCTGGATGATTATATTGCAAGAACGCCATGGGGTATCTCCACCTCAAGCAATGAGTCGACCAAGGTATATTACTTCATCTAGTTGGCCAGTGGCTCAATGTGTGTAAATTTATTTTCATTATCTAGAGGAAATTTCTTGAAAAAACATGCATTTTACCTATTATAGAAGTAGCTAAAAGTTGGTTCGACTAATAATCCTTGGCTTCCTATAATGCTAAAGCAACGGTAGTCATTGGATTAAATTTTATTGGTGCGGCAGCCATTGTTATAAAAGCTATTAGATTAGGAGTTTATTGTTCATAAACACTAGACTTGGCTGTTTCAATTTTCTATGCAACTTTATCGCCGTAGTGTTAAGCAATTTTGTTAGTTGTGGTGGCTAAGACACATCCTTGGGATCAACTATGATTATGGAAGGAGGAAAGTTTGAGGCAAGTTTAAGTCTACCAAACTGAAGAGTATTTTAGTGATTTACCTTTATATTTTGGTGGATTAATTTTCTATGAAAACATGTTAGTTGTGAGGGATTACAAAGTAGAAATCCTTTTGAGTAAATGCATCACTTCATCTTTCTTCTTGCTCATCATCAGCTAAAGGATGCGGGCCATATGTTATCACCAAAAAATGAGTGGGTTGTAGAAATTGGCCACGAAGTGGACATGCATGTGCAAGTTGCAAGTGACCACTTACATGTTGTACCCATGAGCTTTGGAAACCTGCCAATCAATATAGTGGGCTTATGTGTCAAACGTAAAGAGGTTGTTGCATGTCAAGTAATGTGAATGCATGTTCAATATGACGTGGTCAATGCTAAAGCAATTGAAGTGGTTATAATTAAAGTAACTACTGGAATTAGCTGTGATGATGGTAGCATTTATATGTGAAGTGGCCATGTTTTAGGCTAATTAGCTATGGAAGTTACAACTCCAGTCGTGGAACCTCCAGTGTTAGCCGTAGAGCCTGTTGCAAGCTGGAGTTGGTAGTGTCAGCCATGGAATGGTTACCAAGCACTTGGGGAGTTTTCTTCTAAACTAATATGTGCTGAAGGAAAAGCTTTTCATGATTATAAAAGGGCCTCAATAGAGTTTAAAAAGATCCTGGATCAACACACAAATCGTTACATTTTATCTTTTAATTTTCTTATCTTTTTCTTTTCTTTCTTTTTAGTTTAGTTTAGATGTAGTTCATCTCCTTCATATCTTATTGTGATGCTTTGGTGCTTGAAGTGTTGTAATTACTTCTTGTTTATCAATAAAATCCTCTTTTTCACATATTGCCTTTGTCCAAAACTTGTTCTTCAAAGTAGTTGGAGAACCCATAACCAAGGGGTAGATTCCCTCCTTGGTGCAATCACCTACATATTTTGGAATCAATTGTAGATTTTATTTCTTGGCTTTGTTTACCATTTAACTTAGTCGAACTAAAATTTACTACAACAATATGATGTTGAAAGAAAAGCAAAGATAAATTAAATGCTAGATGTAAAAGCAGAATAAAGACTTTACAAGACTGCAATAATGCAATTGTAAACCAAGAACCAGATGAAAGACGAAGACAATAGAGAACATTACCTGAGGGCCTTAGAAATCATAAGTGTAAAGGTAGTATTACCATCAAATAAAAGTGAGCCGAGGACTTGGGCTTAATTGGGCCTATAAGTGGTTATTATGATGTTGGGCTTCTGGTTATTAGAAGTGAAGTCGTAGCGGTTTCCATGACTAGAAGTTCTGCAATGTGAGTGAGCGTGTTAAAGGGAGAACGGTTGTTTAAGTGGAGTGCGCCTTGAGTCGATCATTTGTCTTGGTTCAAATGTAAGCGGAACAATTACACTAGTTGCAAGAAGTCATGGAGAAGGAACGGTTATTTCCCATTGTTAAGTTAGCTTTGCGTCCTATTTTCTTGTGTACAAATGACCAAAATGCCCTTAAGGTCATTTTACTAGGAAAATGAGATCGCCGACCCGGCCATCCTCCAGGGATGTTTTGATGTTGAAAGGGGATTCCATTTGTTATTTGTACTAATAGAGTAGAAGAATCTCATTTTTGAGTTTCGATGCTCAAAATGACCAAAATGTCCCGTGGTTGTTTAATTGAGTTAAGTGCCGTTTAGGGACTTCACCCAAAGGTTTGAAATGATGTTTTTAAGCAATGTTTAACATCGGGTTAGCCCAGGTAGCCCTAGGAGGTTTTCGAAATTACCATTTTGCCCCCGCTAAGTGCATTTTGGACCTAATGATACGTTTAACGAAACCTAAGATTAGGCACTAATTAAAGATTAGTAAATTCTAATTACTAATATAGAGTCAAAATAATTAATTGAGGTTAATTAGAACCTAAGATTGCTTAGAGAAACTCAAAATCCTTTTCTTGATTTAAGACTTTATGTCACATTTTCATAAATAGTAAAATCCCTATTCCAATTTCCTTAAATTATGGAAGTGGTCACATGATGAGATTCCTCCCTAATAAAGGTGGATTTATATTAATGAAGCAAGACCACTCTTTAATCTTGTCTTGAACCACCTTAATTACCCATTTCTCACCTAAAACACTAAATTACAACCCCTAATCCATAACCTAACCAAATCAACTTTTAAACACACACATAAACTAACATTAAAATGAGATTTCTTTCCCCCAAATGGTCCTAATATGATCAGCCATTCCTCCTCCATTTTCATCCATCACATGTTGAAATTCAATTAAAATATGTTTAAAGGACCATGCTTGCCCATACCTTGAACCATGCTTTGGACCATACCTAGCCATATCCAAAGCCATGCCATGCAAAGAGATAGTTTTCTCTTCCTTTTCCTCCAAGAAGCTGCCGGCCACTCTTCCCATGACACTCCATTGTGTTTCATTTTCTATAAATAAGCATCAAGGAAAGCTTGTAACATTTTTGCTCATTATTCATAACTTCAAAGCTTTCTTTCTCAAGCTCAAAGAATTCTCCTTCTTCTTCTTCTTCTTCTTCTTCTTCATTCTTCCAAGAGCCACCATTCTCCATTTCCTAAACACAAACCACCACACAAACACCATAAAACTTCCTCTAAACACATAACCTCTCCATTTCCAAAATCAAGGACCCAAGACAAACCTTTCTTTCTTTTCTTCTCCTCTTGGTCGAAATCATCATCTAGCACCAAGGAGGATTTGTTCTTCTCATTTCAAGACCAAACTCTTTTCTTTTCATAAGAAAAACACCTTTGGTAGGGAGTTGTCTTAAAGTTTGCTTTTCTTTTCTTTGTTGTAAGATGTTACAATGTTGAAATCTTCCTTTTCTTCTACATTTCGATTTCTTCCTTTCCTTTCTTTTCTCTTAGATTTCAGCCTTAGTGGCCTATATGATGAAGGAACCATGGCTTGATGATGAGGATCTTGGGTGTTGGTTGCAAAACCATAATTTATTTGACCTATAAAGCTTGAAGGTTCCACTTTTAAGAAAGTTTTTAGCAAGTGTTAATGTTATGTTGTTAAAGTGGTAATCTTGAGCCTAGGACTTAAAGAAATGTATTCATATCTATATTTTAAGTCCTTGCATCACATATTTATATTTAAGCCTCGCACTTTCATGTTTACATTATCATCTAATTAATTAACTCAAAGCCCATCTATTTCAACCTTAAAGTTGAAATGTGATTTAGAGCAAAAACTTTAAGGGGCCTAGAGTACTAAAATAAAGAATTGAACTTGCATTTATATTTATATTTCCTTACCTAGCATATTTATTTTCCAAGTTATCACCTAACGTAAAGATTAAAACAAGAGCTTGCATTTTCATATCACCTAAATGATTAATCTCAAAGCCTACTTTTTCAACCTTAAAGTTTAAATGTGATTTAGAGTAAATACTCTAAGGGGTCTAGAGTACTAAAATAAAGAATTGAACTTGCATTTATGTTTACAATTCTTGTCTAGCGTATTTGCTTTTCAAGCCATCACCTAAAATTTAAAGATGTAAAAACCAGAGCTTGCATTCTCATATTTAAATTTAAGCTTTGCATAGCATATTTATGTTTTCTTGCCATCAACCTATAATGCCAAGACTAAAAATGAAGCTTGCATTACATGTTTACAATTATGCCATCGCTAAAATTAACCTAGTGCTCAAGACTCACTATTTCAACTTACATAAGAAACTTTGACTCTTGGAACACATGTATGTTATCAAATAATGATATATTTTATTTTTGCTAAAGATTAGTTATTATGCCAAGGCGATGAAAAAAATTATTTATAAGGACAAGTTAGAGTTAGAAGATGTGAAATGACTAGTTACTAAAGAATGTTATAGTTTTCCATATACTTGAGGAGTTATGTGGAATTGAAGTCTTACATGTTTGAGTTATCTGATTATTGAATGGATATGGCATGTTATGATCTTACTTGAAATTATTGTAAAGTTGCATGTGAGCAAAAGTAAAGTATATGATATGGTTGTGGCCTTGCATCTTAACATGATATGTTTGATGATGATCTATGATTTCATGCTCATATCGTACAAATGATACGCTAATATAAAGGTGACAAAAGATACGGAAATGATCCTCTAGACTCCCAATTAAAGGTTATGAGAGGTGATCCAAATAGGAAGTGATCCTTTATACTCCCAAATTAAAGGTTATGAAAGGTGATCCTAATGCCCCCTAACCCGCACTCTAGAAGTCGGAAATTTAACTTATCAAAAGGGATAAGGTTACACTAATGACAACTAGTGAGGTATGAGCTCATAACCTAGAACTCTCAAAAGGCGAGAGAAATAGGGTGTGGCTCCATATGAGAGAAAGAAATAATCTAAGTCACCTAAAAGATAAGTGGAAGAAAGTCATGCTATGAATGTTGTGATTCATGAACATCTCTTAAGATTAGACTAGTACATCATATTTTTGCATTGCCATGCATTTCATGATAAGGTATGTTGCATTCATGACATTCAAAATGCATATTAAAATAAATGGGTCTAGGTAAATGATACTTTAGAACTTTAAAATTGAACCTTATGCATGTTCACCTTTACAAAGAAACCAGAGGTTTGAGGACGTAGATGATGACACCAAGATAGGAGACCTACTGAGATTTTTTATCAAGTTTCTCACTTCCTTATCTTTTCTTTCCATCACGTCTTCAGATAGATGACAACCTTCATGATTTACGTTGGCATGTCGACATGGGAAGCTTCATTTTGATGCCACGTGCTAGTTGTACCTCCTTTTGATGGGCAGGAGTAGGAGCCAGCAGTTACTCTCATACATACACAAACCGTACATGCTTATAGCCTCCTTTTTGCTTGTGGAGATTATCTATTTTAGATGCACTGATTGTAGTAGGGAGTTTTCGATGTATTGCTTTTATGTTTCCTTTCTTTCCTGACGGATGACTTAAATTTACCTTGGTATTCCTTGTTTGGTGTATGGATTATATATATATATCATTGTGATGTTGTTTGTATTCATGATTTCATATTCTAGATCTATCTGTTATGTTTTTCCGTATACGTATGGCTCACGCTTTTGTTTTAAAAAGAAAAATTTTACCCATATTTTCCTAAGTATTTTCTAAGACTATAGTTAAAGAACTGAACAAAAGAGTAACAATTAATAATTAGCTTGAATACATCATAGGTGTATTGAGTTAAACATTAGGGTGTTACAAGTCATAATAACTGTATATGCTCCAAACGGCTATTGGGAGTTATGAGTTAATGCTGGAATTGATATAAAAGGAAAAGAAGAAAGGAAAAAAACACACGAGATCATTCATACACAAATTTCAATACTTTGTCTTAGTTTACTTTTTCTTTTCTCTTAGGTGTAGTTTAGAAGTAGATTATCTTTTCATCTTTAGTATTGTTGTTGATGTTGTACCTTTAATCAATCATATTTCCATTTTCAATCTTGAGTCCAAAGCTTATTTTTAGGAGTATTTGGAGAAACCCATAGCCAAGGGGCATATTCCCTCCTTGGTGTAATTGCCTATATTCTTGGGATCAGTTGTAAATTTCATTTCTTGGCATTGTTTATCCATTTAACTTAGCCGAACTAAAATTTACACCAACATATTTTGGCACGCTCAGTGGACCAAAAGGATTGATATTGCGAAGTTCCAATCTCCAGGTTTGGATTATTGGTGGCGCAAGGAGTTACGTTCTAAGAAATGAGTACTCCTAGTGCAATGTCGACAAATGCTAAACATGGAAACCGAAAAGAGAAGACAGCACGGTTCGTACTCGGTAAATGAAGGCTAAGTATGAAAATGCTATCATTTCGTTTTCTTGAAAAAATGGAACTCCATATTTAGTGCCTACTGAAGAACAATGAGGATAAATAGCCCATGGTGCTGCTATATTACAGGATGGAATTAGGAGTGAATGACATGATGCTTCATGTGTCAAAACAATTGTTTGATATTGTAAATGTAATGTCTTTTTTCAGTGTGTAAATGACAAAATACCCTGAGGTCATTTTACCCAAAATGAGGAATCGCTTCCACCCTCAAGGGACGTTTTGATGATGATATGGGATTATATGTGTTACGTGTGTTAATAGAAGAAGAATCTCATTTTTGAGTTTCGATGCGCAAAATTACCAAAATGTCCCTGTGGCTAATTAACATTTATTTACGTGCCGTAGAGGAACTTCACACAAAGGTTTTAAATAATGTTTTTAAGTAATGTTTAACGATAGGATAAGCACGGAGCCCGGGAGGTTTTTATGAAAAATTACCATTTTGCCCCCAGCTAAGTGCATTTGGGCCTAATGATGTGATTAGCAAAACCTAAGCAATATTAGGCTCTAATTAAAGATTAGTAAATTCTAATTACTAATCTAGAGTCAAAATAATTAATTGAGGTTAATTAGAATATAAAATTGCTTAGAGAAACTCAAAATCCTTTTCTTGATTTAAGACTTTATGTCACATTTTCATGAATAGTAAGATTCTAATCAATTTCCTTAAATCATGGAAGTTGTCACATTATGAGATTCCTCCCTAATAAAGGTGGATTTGCATTAATCAAGCAAGACTACTCTTTAATCTTGTCTTGAACCACCTTAATTACCCATTATCTCACATAAAACACAAATTACAACTCCTAATCCATAGCCTAACCAAATCAACTCCTAAACACACTTATAAACCAACATTAAAATGAGATTTTCTTCCCCCATTAGCCCTTAATAAACCGGCCACACACTTCCCTTATCATCCATCAAATGTTGAAATTCAATTAAAATAAGCTTAAAGAATCATGCATGCCCATACCTTGACCCATACTTGCCCATGCTTTGAACCATACCCAAGACCATACCTTGCCAAGAGATATTTTCTCTTCCTTTCCTCTCAAGGCCGTGGCAACTCCTCCATCATCTCACCTCCATTGTGTTTCATTTTCTATAAATAGGCATCAAGGAAATCTTGTGACATTTTTGTTTACTTGTGCAAAGCTTCAAAGTTTCCTATCTTTGAGTTCTAAGAATTCTTTTCTACTCCTTCTTCATCCTTCCAAAGAATAATCATCCTCCACCATTTCCCAAACACAAACCACCACACAAACACCATAAACCTTCCTTTAAACACATAACCTTTCCATTTCAAAGCTCAAGAACCCAAGACAAACCTTTCTTCTCTTTTTCTTCCCTTGGTTGAATCCATTCTCCACTTCAAGGAAGATTTGTTCTTCATCTCATCTCAAGACTAAGCTTCCTTCTTTGAAAAAAAGAAAATATCTTTGGTAGGGAGTTGTTCTTTTAAAATTTCTATTCTTTTCCTTCGATTTATTTTGTTTCAAGTTGAAAATTTTTCTTTTCTTTCTCTACCATTTCGGTTTTCCTTTTTCCTTTTATTCCTTTGATCATTTCGGCCTCAAGGCCTAGATGATGATGGAACCATGGCTTAATGATGAGGATCTTGGGTGTTGGTTACAAAACCATCACTTATTTGACCTCTAAAGCTTGAAGGTTTCACCTTTTTAAGAGTTTTAGAAAATGATAATGTTATATTGTTAAAGTGGTAATCTTGAGCTTAGGACTTAAAGAAATGCATTCATATTTATATTTCAAGTCCTTGCATTACATGTTTATGTTTGAGCTTGCATCTTCATGTTTGCTGTATGACTTAAGTAATTAATCTCAAAGCTTACCTATTTCAACCTTAAAGTTGAAATATGATTTAGTAAATACTCTAAGGGGCTTATACTAAAATAAAGAATTGTGCTTGCATTCATATTTATATTTCCTTGCCTAGCATATTGACTTTCTAAGTTATCACTTAAACTTAAAGATTAAAACAAGAGCTTGCATTTTCATATCACTTAAATGATTAATCTCAAGGTCTACCTATTTCAACCTAAAAGTTGAAATGTGATTTAGAGTAAATACTCTAAGGGGTTTTGAGCACTAAAATAAAGAATTGAACTTGCATTCATGTTTACAATTCTTGTCTAGCATATTTACTTTTCAAGTCATCACCTAAAACTTAAAGATGTAAAACTAGAGCTTGCATTCTCATATTTAAATTTAAGCTTTGCATAGCATATTTATATTTCTTGCTATCAATCTAAATAACTAAGAATGAAGCTTGCATTACATGTTTACAATTATGCCATCACTAAAAATTAATTTAGTGCTCAAGACTCACCATTTTAATTTACATAACAAACTTTGACTTATAAAATATATATATATATATATATGTTATTAAGTAAAGACATATTTTATTGAGTTCTTTAATTTTACCATCGATCTAAAGATTTCTAATTATGTGGCTAGGACAATAAAGATTACTTATGAGGATAACTTAGAGTTAAAAATGTGGAATGACTAGTTATTAAAGAATGTTGTGATGTTTCCATATACTTGAGGAATTATGTGATGTTGAGACCATGCATGATTAGTTGCTTGAAATGCGTATGGCATGTTATGATTCTTACTTGGCATATTATAAAGTTGTGTATGTTTAAAGAGCATGAGAAAAGTATATGATGTGACTATGACTTTGCATTTTGACATGATATGCTAATATAAAGGTGCCATAAGACTATGTGGAAATGATCCCTAGACTCCCAATTAAAGGCTATGAGAGGTGATTCACAAAAGGAAATGACCCTATAGACTCCCAGAATTAAAGGTTATGATAGGCGATCCTTAATGCCCCCTTAACCCGCACTCTTGAAGTCGGGAATTCAACTTATCAAAAGGGATAAGGTTACGCTAATGACGACTAGTGAGGTACGAGCTCATAACCTAGAACTCTCAAAAGGGAGAGTATTAGGGTGGCCCCCAAGGACAAGAGAATAAGAAGTCTATGTCACCTAAAATAAGTTATGTTGAGATATGTTGCTATGATTATGTTTTCTAACTTATGTCTTGACTTTAGTATGGACATGCATTTCATAATGAAGTATGTTGCATTCATACCCAAGATGCATACTAAAATGAATGGGCCTCGGAAATTACATATTAAAACCTTAAAATTGAACCTTATGCATGTTCACCCTTTTTAAAGAAAACCTAAGGTTCCTGGGACGTAGACGATGACACTAGGATAGGAGATTTCCCTCCTGAGTCTCTTTATTAAGATTCTCTCTCTCTATCTTCCTTCTTTCATTCATGTCTTTAAAGGACCATGGCCATGTTCGTGTTCTTCGTTGACTCGCGATTTGGTAGGTGCACTATGATCAACCCCGTTCCTACCATTTCGAGGGTCATTGTGCGATACACATTTTTGCATACATGGAACACCCTTCGCTTATCCAGTTTCAGACTTCGGTTTACCCACTTCTCCCTATGGTGATGATTTGATCTTCGAGCGTCCTACCCCGTGATGAGCAGACACGACGTGTTCGCCCCTGCTTTGGTGGTACATGATTACCCTGAGTATGTTCCCGCACGAGGCGTTCAAGACCGACGCCTCCTAGGACTCCCCCACCCACATCTACTTGAAGGGATCTGCCCTACGGCCCCCATGGACATCGGGAGGGTAGTGAGGACACGGTGACGCGCGAAGGCTAGTACAATGTCCAGAGATGCGTCCGCACTGAGGAGGTCATGTCCGTCCCCCTTTCCGCCTATACGCCCGAGGAGCTTGCCCAGTTCATTGGGTATGTACCACCCATGGAAGAGGACCAGCCCCACCAGAGATCGTGATGGAGGACCCCACGAGTCCTGAGTTGTCGCAAGGATCCCCTTTTGCTACATCTTTTGATGGGAATAAATTTTGGAGGAGCACTCTTAGGTCGAGAGAGGGAAACGATAGCTAGTATCTAGTATTTTGAGATTCCATGTATTTACTGCTTTTGATGTATTTCTTTCTGTTGTTTATGTATCGGAAGCTCAACCTACTATGGGTGTGACTCCGCCGTTTAATTCCTATATATCAAGAACTATGTTATTTATGTTATGTAATATAAAGTTCATTTTATATTCATGAATGTTGTGCTTTAAGCGTTTATGTGCATATTTCTGCTTACTTTGATGACTCTTAGCATTTAGTTTATGTAACACGTGCGCATATGGCTCTCGTTTTGTTTTATGTTTCAAAAAGAAAAATTTTACCCATATTTTCTGCTAAGTATTTTGATAAGATGAATTTAAAGAATGGATCAAAAGAGTAATAACTAATAATTAACCTCAATATGTCCTAGGCGTGTTAGGTTAAATATTAGGGTGTTAAAGTAAAACCTATGGTGTTAAATATTTTGTAGGAAAATGGCATCAATCCTAACATGGGAATGATATAGAATGATCTAGTAGGAACATGTCCTATGCAGCCATATACAAACCCTGGGGGCAGTTCAACTTGGTTAGGAGACTTATGAATGCATTAGGGCATTTGGGTTTGCCACCAATAACAAATGATAATCTTGGCATGTGTACTCACCAGCCATGGAACATGCCACCCAGGTTAGAGCAAAATATGGCAAGTAGTAGTAATATGGAAAGACAATGGACTATGACACCGTATTCTATGGTACCTCAAGGAGTTTCTTTATGGGTCCTCAATAACGGTGTTGCTCTTAACCAAGGAATAACTCATGACCCATACAGATTAGCCATGGAATACACATGTACCAGGTCCTAATGTTATGCATGATCTAGGAGGATGAGGCAGGAGACAGGCTATAATTTGAATACTCAGGTAGTGATCAAAGAGAGCCGGTAACCAATTTCGGATCCAAATGTAATTACAGATGCCATGAGACGGTTTTTGGGTACAATTGAGGCCATTAGAAAGACCCATCTATAGGAGACCTTACCCAAATTGGGTTGATAGGGCTTCTTTCCCACGTGACTTTAGAGTACCCGATTTCATTTCATTTTCAAGAGAAGATGGCAGATCTTCAATGGAGCATGTAAGCAAATTCTTAGCACAATGTGTAGATGGGCAAATTGAAGCTTTGCGGCTCCAACTATTTCCTTTGTCCTTAAGGCACGGCTTTCTAATGGTACTCATCACTACCACCCAATTCAATTCATAATTGGATGGACATGGAAGCTGCATTTCATGATCATTTTTACAAGCAGTCCAGAGGCTTCAATTTTAGATTTGTTTGGAATCAACGCAAGTAAATGAACCAGTCTTTGACTTTATAGAAAGGTTCAAGAAGATAAGGGGCAAATGCGTGTGCAACTACCTGAAACTGAATGTACTTCTATTACTGTAAACAACATGCATCCATAACTTAGAGAAAAGTTAATTATCTTGAAGTATGGTGATCTTAATCAATTGGCTTGGAAGGCTTCCAGAGTGGAACAATTCATTCATGAAAGAGACCAAAGGCGTTCAAACAAGATTGGTGGTAAGCTTTCTCATTTTATTTCTATTGTTGAGTATGAATCTGGTGAAATTTTGTGAGAAGCAATTGTCATTAGAAAGAGAAATAATGGCATCTAGATAGTCAAGGGTAAGCCTTATTCATGCCCTGCATTATCTTCGGCTAATTAAAGAGAAGTTCAGACAGAAGGAAGGATATTTGTTTGATATAACAAAAGTTGATCAAATCTTTGATTTTTTTTGAAAGATAAGCAATTAAAGTTGCCTGAGGGATACAAAATTCCTTCTCCTCAGTTGAAGAATAGAAAATATTGTAACTGGCATAACTCTAATTCTCATTCTACCATCAATTGTTTAGTGTTTAGGAGTGCCATTCAGAAAGCATTAAAAGAAGGCAGACTGAAATTGCGTAAAAAGAAAGCCCAAGCATGCAGTTGATACAAATCTTTTCCCACGGCTATGATCAATATGGTGTCAATGTCTATTCTAGCGTGCGAAAGAATGGCAATAAGGAAGAGATAAAGAAAAACATGAAGATGTGGAAACCAAAGTCGATGATAACTAAGGGAGAATCTAGCAAAGGAGGTGAAGTCGTTGCATTGGCATAGTCAAAGAAGACAAATGTCAGAAGTTAAGGAGGTCAAAGGAAGAGTGTGTTCAATTGGATGAGTTTCCAGGCAATCAAGTCAATTACACTCGGGGAAAAATGTCCAACAAGTTAACAATATGGTGGGCCGATTCATGTATGAAAGGAATATGTTTCAAGGATTTGGCCATCATAGGAATATGCCTCATCTAAGAAACTTCCACTAAGGAAGCTATATTAATACGCAACTACCATGGGTGACTAGCCATCCCTTGCCCAAGGAAAATAGGCGAGCCATGGTTGAACTATACAAGAGGACAACCGTTCATGAAGATTACTATGAGAGATGATGCAAGTTTTCAGTCCAAAAGATGATCAAACCAAAGTCTCATCCTAATCAATCAGGATGGACTCCAAAAAAAAACAAGAAGAAGGAGCCAGACGGAACATAAGGTACTTACTAAATCTCAAGCATCATTTGCAAAGGAAGATAGCTTTTCTAAAGGTAAAAGAAAGACTGGAATCCTTAGAGAAGGGCAAAGCCATTGATGTGGCAGAATTTACAAAACGAAGGAAGGATAGAAGCATAAACCATGAGAGCCATGCAGAAATTATCCTTTAGTGAGTCTCAAGGTTAAGGCTTGCAAGGGAACTATTTATGTAGGGAGGAAACTGATGATGATAGTGAGGGAGATGAATTGCTGATTATTGCCAATGATGAGGATTTGGAGATGATGGTTGTTATTGGAGTTTTGCCTTCAGAATTTCTTGTTAAAGAAGGACAAGTTGATGTTTTGGAAGGAGATGTTATGGTAAAGGAATAAATTTTTATCATAACTGAAAAAAGAAAAA
The DNA here is from genome assembly GCA_030441495.1 of Dalbergia oliveri. Lineage (NCBI taxonomy): Eukaryota > Viridiplantae > Streptophyta > Magnoliopsida > Fabales > Fabaceae > Dalbergia > Dalbergia oliveri. The sequence goes on along the minus strand of JAMLFY010000013.1, from coordinate 8,780,465 downwards.
GAAGATTAGTGCAAGGGTGACCCAGTAATAGTATTTGAAAGACCAAGAGAAACCTCGCCACTTGAAGCCGCTCTACATCAAAGCTTTAATTGATGGGAAGCTGGTTTTGGAGTTTTGGTTGATGGAGGGCGATTATGAATGTAATGCCTTTAGGAGTTTTGAAGAAGTTAGGGAAGTCCATTGCAAACTTGAAGGAAACTAACACGAAGATGACTAACTTCACTAGAGGAACTACCACAAGCCGTGGGAATCTACATTGTGAACCACTATAGGTTCTAAAATGGCTAATACAATGTTTTTTGTGGTAGATGCTAAGCCTGGGTACTCTTTTGTTGGGGGCGAGACTTGGATATATTCAAATGAATGTGTATCCTCTACCCTTCATCAAACATTGATGTTTTGGCATCAAGGGAAAGTAGAAATGGTTCAGGCGTTAGAGGCCTTTTGCAAGAGGTTAAAATGGTTGAAGCAAGTTATTATGATCTAGACTTCCAGCCATTATCTTTAAGTAGTAGAGAGATGAAGACATGATCAAACATGTAAATTTCACTAGGGGTTTTCAAATAGAGGTTAGGCCCAGCCACGACCTTGTTTGGAGTTATTTAATGTAACCCCCAATTTTTCGTGTACAAATGACCAAAATGCCTTAGGTCTAGAAAAATGAGGATTGCAAGCCCCACCATCCTCCAAGGGATGTTTTGATGTTGAAAGGGGATTATGTGTGCTAATAGAGTAGAAGAATCTCATTTTAGTTCTGAATGCGTAAAATGACTAAAATACCCTTGTGCTGAGTAACACCAAATTAAGTGCCGGTTAAGCTAAACTTCACCCAAAAGTTTAAAATGATGTTTTTAAGTAATGTTTAACAACAGGTTAAGCCTGGGAAGCCCAGGATTTTTGCAAAAAATTACTATGTTGCCCCTAGGTAAGTGCATTTTGGGCCTAATGATATGTTTAACAAAACCAAAGCAATAGTAGGCTCTAACTAAAGATTAGTAAATTCTAAATACTAATCCAAAGTCAAAATAATTAATTAAGGTTAATTAGAACCTAAGATTGCTTAGAGAAACTCAAAATCCTTTTCTTGATTTAAAATTTTATGTCACATTTTCATGAATAGTAAAATCCCTATTCCAATTTCCTTAAATTATGGAAATGGTCACATGATGAGATTCCTCCCTAATAAAGGTGCATTTGCATTAATCAAGCAAGAACACTCTTTAATCTTTCTTGGGCGACCTTAATTACTCATTTTCTCACCTAAAACACAAAGTTACAACCCCTAATCCATGGCCTAACCAAATCAACTTCTAAACATACCCATAATCCAACATTAGAATGAGATTTTCTCTTCCCCATGGTTCCTAAACCAACCGTGTAACACCCTTCTAATTACCATATTTTCTCGAGTGTTAATAGAGTAATTCAGAGTATTACTTGTGTTCATAATTTAAAACTAGGCGAAAAACAATGGAATAAAACAATTTAGACGTCAGATTGCAAAATGCATATTCACACATATGGACATAATCTCTGAGTGTATAATATGTACATCGGACTAACAAACCGGTTAGTTAGCTCCTAAGAAAGTTAGGGACTCAATATCAAAAGGACTCGCTATCGCCTAAGAACTTAGCCTGCTGGAATATTCGGTCCAACAAAATCACATATAAATACAAACTAACCAAACATCTAATAATACATTCATTTGTAGGCCGGGGAAAGTCCTAATATTACACTACTACTGAATACAAGCCAAAGGTCCCTAAAAGCCTTATGTCCTCCTCCAGGAAGTCATTGGCCATCGGTATGATTGCCTCACCTCCCCAGGGGCATTAGGACCCTCAAATGGGTCCAAGTAAGATGATGATGAAGAGATGGGTGTGTCTCCTGGAGGAGGTGCTGTAAAGCAACAGGATGTCAAAAACCTCTAGGTGTACCATGTGAAGGGGCACACCATCGTAGGGAGAAGTGGGGTGGAACTGGCAGGAAGACGGATGTACTAAAGGATCTACCAAAACGTATGTACACACGAACTGGGAATAACCTATAGCATACAGGGAGTCTAGTGCTAGGTCATAATGCCACACCCACTGTGCGAGTCAAGGAAGAACACTATGGATGGCATCTGAATGAGTAATACAAGTACATGCAACTTAGGGTGAATATTATAAAATTCTCAATAGGGTAATCCCTAGATTAGATGCAGAAATCAACAATAAATGCATTCACATAAGAATATTCATGCAAAAATTATAAGCATCACTACTAAAGTATGTACATTATGTGCAATCAAGATATAACCATAGTGATGAATTATGCGTTGCTATTTGGAACCATGGAATCCCATTGGTGCATTTTTCTTTTTATTAACATAGAGAAGGCTTAATATCACATCAGGGTAATTGTCTTAGATAATACCATAAAGGATAATAGACCTCAGACATGAGCTCATTCCTGTTCGTGATCATTAGACTTCATTTTTTTCATTTTTGAATCAGGAGTTCATTCCTAGCCAATACGTTACCGAATTATAAAGTTTCTAAGGAAGTCCTTATTCTTGCCTTCCCTTTCTCACCCATATAAGCCTTGTCTCTCTTTTTCCTATATGTTAAAACATGCACAAGGGAAATTTATACATTCTCTTTTTGGCATATATTTGCATTATGTACTTTTTTTTTCTTTCTCAAATGCATGTATAAGCAATATGTAGGTATTCATTCACAAGGAAATTCCTATTCTTTCTCATGAAGCAATCATTAAAGTCCATAGCATGCATTCATTCACATCCTAGTTGAATCACAAGTCATTATATCACTAAATCAATACTTGGATTCAATTTCAGCATGTCGTAGAATTTATGTTGAAGTAGCAAGATTTATTTTCCTACCACATGGTCGATTCAAAGGCCACAAAAATTCTCCATGACACTTCAATGTGTCTAGGAGGCCATGTAAAAATATCAAGACAAACGGAGCTTTCTAACTCCTTTAGTAAATTGTACAAATTTAGGGGTTAGGGGCCACCAATGCACAATATAGACAAGAGTTCTCATAATTTTTAACCCCAAATGATTGAATAAACTCACAATAAAATTTACAGTGATAATTTGATATATTAGTAACTCCCTGCAAAAATTTCAAAGGTTATTTAAACATTTGCTATAGTAATAAAATCGGGCAATCTTATTGCTTTAGTTTTAACAATCAAGACAACATCAATCTCATTTCGTTTCTGATTTTTTTAGGCAGTAAACCTTACAATCAACACCCAAAAAAATTCATGTAGTTATTAAAGATGTTTAGTCCAACATATAATTTTTATAGCTCATGAAAACACCCAAAAATATACTAGAAAATTAATGAACGACTGCTGCCTAGGAAAACAGAACCTCTAGCAACCTAGTCCAAATTTATTTTGATAAAAACCATTTTCTAACACCATCCAAACACACCATAAAAATTAATACATCAATATCAACATAATATAAATCAATACAACTAGAAATTTTGGACCTAGCTCAACTCAAAAGATTAGAAAAATTTGACAAGGAAAGGCAACAAAAACCCTACCCTTGGAAGCTAGTGTGTCTTGTTTCTAGTTTGCTCCAAAATGGAAGTCCTTCACTCTTAAGCTCTTAGAACATACCCAAACCCTTCTATAATCAGTGATGGATGAGGTAATAAGGTGAGATTTAGAGATTATAATCTGTTATACTTGTAAAGGTTGAAGTGTAGAACAAGTTTAAAGAAGGAAGATTTTGATTTTAACAAGGTTTGGCTTAGGATTTTGATGTTGGAAATCAAGGTTTCAAGGTGTTTAGTGAAGGAAACATGGAGGTTCTGGTCTTCTCCTTTGTTGGCTGAGAGTTAGAGAAAGAATTAATGAGGTTAGGTGTGCTAACTTTATCTTATAAGGAGTGATATCATTGGTTGCACATAAAGTGAAAGAATTTTCTTTCATTAAAAGAACCTAACATCAATGGCTAAGATTTGATCTTGTATCCAAGATGAAATCTTAGCCATTCATTTGGCATTTAAAGAGATAAACTTCATTATTTTGTAGAGATTAACTAGCCTTCGGTGTTAAAAATCACATAGAAATTTCACCGATGGGTGAAACAGCGTACCTGAGAAATAAGATTTTACCCAAATTAATTCTAAGCATGAAGTTTTCATTTTGAAAATATTTCTAACCTTATTCCCATGTTTCCCCAATTTTGGGCACCTTCTGTTTCCAAATAAGGTTTAGAATTGTTCCTGCCTGTGAGGCCCATAGAATACTATTCACATTTTTTTTTGTTCAATCATAGAGTCGTTCTCATCATTACTATGTCTGTAGAATCTCAATATTCTCATTAACAAAACCTCAATTAATTTCTAAAGAAAATTAGGGTGTTACATTACCACCCACCTTAACAAAAATTTTGTCCTCAAAATTTCGTACCTGGAAACAATTCTGGATGATCTTTCTTATGTTTGACTCTAGCTCCCATGTGTATTCTTCATTCCGATCCCCCCAAGCCACTTTTACTAGTTGCACAAATTTATTCTAAGTTGCCTGACTTCTTTATCAACGATCTGAATAGGAGAAGCTCGAAACGTCAAGTCATCCCGTAACTGGATGGATTCGGGTTCAATGATATGGTTTGGATCTAGATGATACATTATGAGTTGAGATACGTGGAAGACATCATGAAGGTTGGACAAATGCGGGGTAAGGCTATTTGATAGCAGGTGACCCAATCCGTCGAATGATTTGGAAAGGGCCTATGAACCTGGGTGACAACTTTTTGACTCTTAGGGCTCTACCTACTCCCGTAGTGGGTGTAACTTTCAGGAATACATGTTCTCCTTCTTGAAACTCTAAGGGTTTCCTTCGAGTATCATAATTCTTCTAATGACTCTGTAGTGAGGATTTTTCTCCTAATTTTCTGGATCTGCTCGTCATTTGATTAACAAGATCGGGGTCCTAATAACCTTGTTTCCCCAATCTACAAACATAAAGGAGATTGACATTTCCTTCCATATAAAGCTTCATACGGGGCCATGCCAATACTAGCATGATGGCTATTATTATAAGCAAACTCAACCAATGGAAGCAATTTATCCCAGCTTCCCTTTTCTCAATCACGCATGCCCTTAGCATATCTTCCATAGTTTGTATGGTGCATTTGGTTTGTCCGTCCTTTGGGGGGTGATATGCAGTGCTTAAACAAAGTTTGGTTCCAAAGGCTCTTTGGAAAGCTCCCAGAATCTCAAGTAAACCTTGGGTCTCCTTAGAAACTATTGAAGAGGGAACACCATGTAGCCTCATTATTTCTTGGATGTACAAAGAAGCTAACTTATCCAAAGGATAACTAGCTTTTATGGGTAAGAATGAGCAGACTTGGTCAATCTATCCACTATTACCCATATAGCATCATGGCCTTAAATGTCTTTGGCAAACCCATTATAAAGTCCATGGAGATACTTTCCATTTCCATTCCAGGGATTTCTAAGGGGTGCAAGGTTCCAGTTGGCTTTTGGTGTTCTATTTTAACTTTTTGGCAAGTTAGACATTTCCAAACAAACTCCACTATGTTTCTCTTATCCTGGGCCACCAAAACATACTCTTAAGGTCTGCATACATTTTACTAGTTCCAAGGTGTATGGTGAATTCACCTCTATGAGCCTCCTATAAGATCTTATTCCTAAGATTACCACTTATAGGTACACATGCCTTGTCCTTATACCTCCATATACCCGGTGGTCTTGAGTAAATTCTGGCAACTTCTTGGTATGAATGATTTTAAAATCTCTTGAAGTTCTTGATCTTTGGTTGTGCAGCCAAAATTCGTTCCTGAACTCGCTCGTTACTCAGTATCTAACCTAACCTCACACCTTTTGGGTTCACAAACATACCCACACTAAGCCTCTTAAAGCTCTCCATTAGCTCGTTTCCTTGATCATCAGGCATGCTACACTCAGGATTTCCTGCTCAAGGCATCTGCCACAACATTTGCTTTGCCTGGATGGTAGTTTAGACTAAACTCGTAATCCTTGAGGAACTCCATCCACCTTCTTTGCCTCATATTCAACTCTCTCTTATCGAAAAGGTATTTTAAGCTTTTATGATCAGAGAAGACATTGAACTATACACCATAAAGATGGTGTCACCAGATCTTTAGAGCAAAAACCACAGCGCAAGTTCAAGGTCATGAGTTGGGTAGTTTACTTCATGGGGTTTCAAATGCCGAGAAGCATAGGCAACCACATTTCTTTTTTGCATCAACACACACCCTAAACCCTTATTAGAAGCATCACAATAAACCTTAAAGGGTTCATGAGGATCGAGTAATACTAACCTGGAGCCATGGTCAACTTTTGCTTCAACTCCTGGAAACTAGTTTCACACCGGCGTCCACTTAAATTGAGCGTTCTTTCGGTAAACTTAGTCAAAGGTAATGCTATTTGAGAAAAACCCATGATAAATTATCTATAGTATCCAGCTAACCCTAGGAAATTCCGAATCTCATCATCAAAAGTAGGTCATTCCCAGTGAAGACTAAATCTACTTCCTGGGATCTATGAAGATCCTCTTTGTGATACCACATGGCCAAGGAATCTAACCTCTTCCATCTAGAACTCACATTTTGACAACTTAGCATACAACTTCCTTTCTCTTAGGATTTGTAACACAATCCTAAGATGCTCTGCATGTTCTTCTTTGGTCCTTGAATAAATAAGTATATCATCTATAAAGACGACTACAAATTTATCCAAGTAAGGGTGGAAGATTCGATTCATATAATCCATGAATACAGCCGAAGCATTGGTCAATCCAAAAGACATCACCCTACACTCATAATGTCCATATCGAGTTCTAAAAGCAGTTTTGGGAATATCCTCATCCCGAATTCGAATATGATGATAACCTAATCTAAGATCAATCTTTGAGAAAACGGTTGCCTCGTAATTGATCCATGAGGTCATCAATCCTCGGAAAGGGTACTTGTTCTTGATCATCACTTTATTCAATTGCTTATAGTCCACACAAAGCCTCATACCCCCATCCTTTTTTTTTACCAGGAACGGGGCTCCCATGGAGAGGCACTTGGTCTAATAAAATGCTTCCCTAGTAGTTCCTCAATTTGTGCTTTAAATCTAAGGGTGACATCCTGAAGGGGCAATTAAGATAGGACCCATTCCTGGAACTAACTCAATGGAGAATTCAATCTCCCTCTTAGGTGGAAACTCTGAATATCATCTGGAACACATCTATACTCCCTTACCACTTGGAATCGTACTCAACTCCTGGTTACTTTCAGTTTCACTAGCGAGAGGAGAACATATTCCTGACGGTTCACCTTACTAGGATTAGGTGTCACTAGGTCTAAGTAAAAAGAAAAGAGAACCATAGGAATAGAGAGGTAGCATAGGAAGAAACACCACAGTCTATTTGGACAATGTAAAAGAACATAGTTTGGTACCAACAATCCATACCTAAGATGACTTCTAAACTAGATAAAGGGAGACAAACTAAATTGGCAGTAAATTCCCTAGCATCTATAAGAAGGGAGATTCATGCATGTATAACAAGTCCTAATAGGACCGCGTGGAGTGGATACAAGAAGATCATAAGGTAACTCAGACAGATAATTATAACTTTTGTACACAGTCATGGGATATGAAAGAATGAGTAGCACCGAATCATACAGTACATCTAAGGTATTACCATTTATTTCACACTTACCTCGGATCAGAATCGGAGAATTGAGAAGCTTCCTTGGCACTTACAGTAAAAATGCGCCCTTGTTGTTAGGGCCTAGGATGGGTTGCTGAACTTTCTTATTGGGTATTCGAATATCTTGTGTCCTGGTTTCACAGCGAAGCAAACAATTTGCGTTGTCCAGGATACCTATTCCCATGATATTTCCTACATTGAGGGCACTCTCGTCCTATCTCCGGTCTTGGGGATTGAAGCTGCTTCCTCTATTGTTGTTGTTGTGGTTAGGTGGAAATCTTCCCTAGACTAGTTTACAGGCTTGAATCGGGGGCCCTGGGTGCTAATCCCCTCCTAGCATTGCTTTGTGCATACTTGAGGTTGGCAAGCTTCTTGTTCGACTCCTCAGCACGCGACACTTATTCACCAAAGTAGGATAGTCTCGGATCTCCAGGAGGCTTACACCTACTTCTATGTCTTCATGTAAGCCCCCTTCATATTTCATGCACTTCCAAGCTTCGGGGTCACGTTGGTAAATCGTAGAAAACTTGCAAAGCTCTTCAAATTTGGCATTATACTCGCTACACTCATAGGTCCTTGTTTAAGAGCCATGAACTCTAACTCATTCACGTTCCTCAGAAGCAGGGAAGTAGTTATGATAGAAAGCCTCTTTGAAGATATCCCAGGTAACCTAAGTCTAGGAAGCTTCAAATAATCCTCTAGTGCCAACCGACTAAAATTCCACATCTGCTTCTAGCATGTAGGTGGCAAAAGCCACCTTTTGAACCTCTATACAAGAGAGAACTGAGAAAATCTTCTCCATAGCCTTAATCCATTCTTCTACTTTGCAAGGATTGAAGGCTCCTTGAAATGGTGGGGGATTTGCCTTTCGAAACTCAGCAAATTTCTGATATTCCATATCCCCTTCGTTCCTCTAGGGTTACCAGGGTTTTGCTCCTCATTACGGTTCAGTCTTTCCATCATTCGGTTTGCAATGACAACTTGTTCTCTCTTTGCTTCCGCCATCTCACGAAAGGTATTCATCATTTCGGCGTGATTTCTTGCTCGTCCCTAGTTTGCCAATTTGAAGTCATTGATTCTTGTCACACCAAACAAAATATTGAGTTGATCAGGCTCAATACCAATCCAAGTATGGCAATAACCCACAACATTTCTAACCAGCAATCATACACACACATATATACATATATGCATCATAATACATGACAAATACCATGGAAACATAGTTGGTCCAATCCTCAGGCTGATAGGATAGTCCCTTTGATTCCATAATGTAACACCCTTCTAATTACCATATTTTACTCAAGTGTTAATAGAGTAATTAGAGTATTACTTGTGTTCATAATTTAAAACTAGGCGAAAAACAATGGAATAAAACAATTTAGACGTGCAGTTGCAAAATGCATATTCACACATATGGACATAATCTCTAAGTGTATAATATGTACATCGGACTAACAAACGGTTAGTTAGCTCCTAAGAAAGTTAGGGACTCAATATCAAAAGGACTCTATCGCTAAGAACTTAGCCTGCTCAAATATTCGATCCAACAAAATCACATATAAATACAAATGGACCCGAACATCTAATAATACATCAAGTGAGTGCTGGAAAGTCCTATCATTACACTACTACTAATACAAGCTAAAGGTCCTTGAAAGCCTCACGTTCTCCTACAGGAAGCCGTTGGCCATCGGTATGATAGCCTCGCCTCCCCCAGGGCGTCAGGACCCTCAATGGGTCCTAGTCTGAGGGTGATGATGAAGACGTAGGTATGTCGCTGGAGGAGGTGCTGGTGGAGTGATTGGGATATCAAAAACTTTAGGTGTACCATGTGAAGAGGCACACCATCATAGGGAAAAGTGGGGTGAACTCAAATAAAGATGGACGCACTGAGGAACGGCCAAAAAGTACGTACACATGAAGCTGGGAATGACCTAGGCATACGGGAGTCCATGCTGGGTCATTATGCCACACCCACTGTAGCAAGTCAAGGAAGAACAATATGGATGGCATCTGCTGAATCTAAGTAATACAAGTATATGCAACTTAGGGTGAGAATATTATAAAATTCTCAGGAGGGTAATCCCTCAGATACAATGCAAAATCAACAATAAATGCATTCACATAAGAATATTCATGTGAAAATTATAAGCATCACTACTAAAGTATGCACATTATGTGCAATCAAGGTATAACCACAGTGATGAATTATGTGTTGCTATTTGGAACCATGGAATCCCATTCCGTGCATGTTTCTCTTTTTATTAACATAAGGAAGGCTTAATATCACATCACGGGATATCTGTCTTAGATAATACCAAAAGGATAATAGACTGCTAGGACATGAGCTCATTCCTATTCATGATCATCGGACTTCATTTTTTTCCATTTCCGAATCACATACAGTTCTATTCTAGCCGATACGTCTACCAACTTATAAAGTTTTTGGGGAAGTCCTTATTCTTGCCTTCCCTCTCTTGTATAAGCCTTGTCTTTGTTTTTCCTATATGTTAAAACATGCACAAGGGAAATTTATATATTCTCTTTTTGGCATATATTTGCATTATGTACTTTTTTTTTCTTTCTCAAACGCATGTATAAGCAATATGTAGGTATTCATTCACAAGAAAATTCCTATTCTTTTCTCATGAAGCAATCATTAAAGTCTATAGCATGCATTCATTCACATCCTAGTTGAATCACAAGTCATTATATCACTAAATCAATACTTGGATTCAATTTCCGCATGTCAGTAGAATTTATGCTAAAGTAACAAGATTTATTTTCCCTACCACATGGTCGATTCAAAGGCCACAAAAATTCTCCATGACACTTCAATGTGTCTAAGAGGCCCTGTAAAAATTTCAAGAAACAGAGCTCTCTAACTCCTTCAGGAAATTGTACAAATTTAGGGTCAAGGGCTACCAATTCACAAATCAGACTAGAGTTCTCATAATTTTTAACCCAGCAAATGATTAAATCAACTTACAATAAAATTTACAGTCATAGTTTGATATATTATAACTTCCTATAAAAATTTCAAAGGTTAATTCAATCATTTGCTATAGTAATAAAATCGGAATCTTATTGCTTCAGTTTTAACAATCAAGACAGTATCAATCTCATTTTGGTTTCTAATTTTTTTGAAGCAGTAAACCTTAAAATCAACACCCAAGAAAATTCATGTAGTTATTGTAAGATGTTTAATCCAACATATAATTTTTATAGCTCATGAAAACACCCACAAATATACCAGAAAATTTGTGAACCACTGCTGCCTAGGAAATTGAAATCTAGCAACCTAGTCTAAACTTATTATGATAAAAACCATTTTCTAACACCATCAAAACACACCACCAAAATTAATACATCAATATCAACATAATATAAATCAATACAACTAGAAATTTTAGACCTAGCTCAACCCAAAATAGATCAGAAAAATTTGACAAGGAAAGGCAACAAAAACCCTACCCTTGGAAGCTAGTGTGTTCTTGTTTCTAGTTTTCTCCAAGATGGAAGTCCTTCACTCCTAAGATCTTAGAACACACCCAAACCCTTCTATAATCAGTGATGGATGAGGTAATAAGGTGAGATTTAGAGATTCTAATCGGTTATCCTTGTAGAGGTTGAAGTGTAGAACAAGTTTAAAGAAGGAAGATTTTGATTTTAAAAAAGTTTGGCTTAGGATTTTGACGTTGGAAGTCAAGGTTTCAAGGTGTTTAGTGAAGGAAACATGGAGTTTCTGGTCTTTTCCTTTGTTGGCCGAGAGTTAGAGAAAGAATTAATGAGGTTAGGTGTGCTAACTTTATCTTATAAGGAGTGATATCATTAGTTGCACATAAAGTGAAAGAATTTTCTTTTGTTAAAAGAACCTAACATCAATGGCTAAGATTTGATCTTGCATCCAAGATGAAATATTAGCCATTCATTTGGCATTTAAAGAGATAAACTTCATTATTTTGTAGAGATTAACTAGCCTTCATGTTAAAATTGCATACTGAAATTTCACGAGGTGAAACACCGCACCGAGAAATATATACCCGAAATTAATTCCAAGCATGAAATTTTCATTTCCAAATATTTCTACCCTTATTCCTATGTTTCCCCAATTTCAGGCACCTCGGGTCCCAAATCTAAGGTTTTGGCTTGCCCGCCTGCTGTGGTCGCAAAACACTATTCACCTTTTTTTTTGTTCGATCATAGAGTCGTTCTCATCATTACTATGTCTATCAGAATCTCAATATTCTCATTAACAAAACCTCAATTAATTTCTAAAGAAAATTAGGGTGTTACAAACCGGCCACTCCCCCTCCATTTTCATCCATCACATGTTGAAATTCAATTAAAATATACTTAAAGAACCATACCTAGCCATACCTTGAGCCATGCCTTGGCCCATACCTAGGCATACCTTGCAAAGAGATATTTCTCTTCTTTTCCATTCAAAAGTGCCACGGCCATTCTCCCTTATGACACTCCATTGTGTTTAATTTTCTATAAATAGCATCAAAGAAAGCTTGCAACATTTGCTTATACTTGCAAAACTTCCAAGTTTCTTTTTTAAAGCTCAAAGAATTCTTCTTCTACTTCTTCTTCATTCTTCCAAGAGCCACCACCTCCACCATTTCCTGACCACAAACAACCACACAAACAACACAAACATTCCTCTAAACACATAATCTCTTCATTTCCAAGACCAAAAGAAGACAAACCTTTTTTTCCTTTCTTTCCTCTTGACCAAATCACCTTTGCACCAAGAAGGAAATTGTTCTTATCATCTCATTCCAAGACCAAGCTTTCTTCTTTAAAAAAAAATCTTTGGTAGGGAGTTGTTTTAAGGATTTGCTATTCTTTTCTCTTGTATTACTCCTGGTTTAAGATGTTCTTCCTTTCTTATTACACCATTTTTGGTTCTTTGTTTTCCTTTCCTCCTCTTTTGTTTTTGACCTTATGGCCTACATCATGAAGAAACCATGGCTTGATGATGAGAGTCTTGGGTGTTGGTTGCAAAACCATCATTTGTTTGACATCTAAAGTTTGAAGATTTCACTTTTAAGAGTTTTTAGCAAATGATGATATTATGTTGTTAGAATGGAAGTCTTGAGCCTAGGACTCAAAGAAATGCAGCCATATTTATATTTCAAGTCTTTGCATTACATATTTATAATTAAGCCTTGCATTTCATGTTTACATAATCACCTAAATGATTAATCTCTAGCCTACCTATTTCAACCTTAAAGTTGAAATGTGATTTAGAGTGAATACTCTAAGGGGCCTAGAGCACTAAAATAAAGAATTGGACTTGCATTCATATTTACATTTCCTTGCTTAGCATATTTACTTTTCAAGCCATCACTTAAACTTAAAGATTAAAATGAGAGCTTGCATTTCCATATCACTTAAATAATTAACTTGAAGTCTACCTATTTCAACCTTAAAGTTGATTATTGATTTAGTGAATACTCTAAGAGGCCTATAGCACTAAAATAAAGAATTGAACTTGCATTCATGTTTACATTTCTTGTCTAGTATGTTTATTTTTCAAGTCATCACCTAAACTTAAAGATTTAAAACTAGAGCTTGCATTCTCATATTTAAATTCAAAGCTTGCATAATATACTTATGTTTTCTTGTATCACCCTATAATGCGAAGATTGAAAAATGAAGCTTGCATTGCATGTCAAAAATTATGCCATCACTTGATTAACCTAGTGCTCAAGACTCACCATTTCAACTCACATGAGAACTTTGACTCATGGAATATATATATCTTACTAAGTGTAGACATCCATTTATTAAGCTCTCTAATTTTTGCTACTAATCTAAGGTTACTTATTGTGTTGCCATAAGGATACGAATTAAAGTACTTATCCTATACAATGTTATGATTTTCCATTTGCTTGAGGAATTATGTGAAATTGAGGTCTTACATGTTTAGTTATTTGATTTTGAATGGATATGGCATGTTATAATTTCACTTGGAATATTTTAAAGTTGCATAGGTTCAAAAGAGCATGAGAAAAGTATATGATATGGTTATGGCTTTGCATCTTAACATAATATGCTAATATAAAGGTGACATAAAAATACATGGAAATGATCCTCTAGACTCCCTAAATTAAAGTTTATGAGAGGTGATCCAATAAGGAAGTGATCCTTTGGACTCCCAAATTAAAGGTTACGAAAGGTGATCCTATTGCCCCCTATCCCGCACTCCAAGAGTTAGGTGTTAAATTATCATAGGATAAGATTATGCTAGTGACGACTAGTAAGGTATGAGCTCATAACCTAGAACTCTCAAAAGGTGAGAGAAATAGGGTGGCCCTAATGAGAGAAAGAATTAATCTAAGTCACCTAAAAGATGAGTGGAAGAAAGTCATGTTATAATTGTTATGATCTATAAGAATCTTTTTATTAGTATCTCATACCTTGCATTGCCATCCATTTCATGATAAGGTATATTGCATTCATGACATCCAAGATGCATACTAAAATTAAATGGGCCTCGATAAATGGTACTTTAGAACTTTAAAATTGAACCTTACGAATGTTCACCTTTCTATGAGAAACCCAGGTTCCTGAAGACGTAGATGATGACACCAAAATAAGAGAAAACCCTATTAAGATTCTTTATTAAGTTTGACTCCTCTATCTTCTCTTTCCATCACGTCTTCAGAGGCGATGGCAGCCTTCATAATCTACGTTGATGCGCCAACCTGGGAACTACATTTTGATGCCACGCACTAGTCATACAACTTCATTGGACGTTGTTCTGTGTGCTGCGTGTTCCTCGATCGACCATTTGCCCAGCCGCGTCATCAATTTTTGTTTCACGCCGACTTTGCCCTTCGCCGATGGCCTACTCTTAGAGCGTCCCGTCCCAAGGAAAGCGCAACCGTCGTGCCCCTAATGCAGCCTCCGCCGACCACGCCTACCCAGAGTATGTCCCCCTCTCTAGTTTAAGTCCACCCCTCCGAGACAGACATTCCATCCATGGGCTCTTCCCCACCATTCCCATGGCGTTAGGTAGCGAGGACACCATGACTTAGCCATATCGAGGAAGTAGGGTGAGGATGGTGCCCGCGTAGAGCACTTGCCGACCCCTTCCGTTGGCCACCCCGGCCGAATTGGCTTGGTGGGTTAGCTATGTACCACCTCGTGATAGGCAGGAGGAGCCGACAGCTGACTTTAGTGCGCGCACCTTGCATATGCTAGGATAGCCTTCTTTTGCTTGAGAGGTTATCTATTTGTAGATGCACTATGTAGTAGGGAGTTACTAATGTATTGCTTTTATATTTCCTTTCTTTCTACCGGATGACTATACTAACACTGCTATTTCTTGTTTGGCGTATGGATTATCTATTTATATATCTTGCTATGATGTTGTTTCACATATGGTTTTATGTTTCATTATTCCCCCTTATTTGATTATTTAGAGGCAACGATGTAGTTTACTTTATGTACACGTAACGCTCATGTCTTCTTGTTTTTTTAAAGAAAAATTTTACCCATATTTTCCTAAGTATTTTCCAAAACCAAGTTAAGAACTAAGACAAAAGAGTAATAACTAATAATTAACTTGAATACATCCTAAGTGTATTGAGTTAAATATTAGGATGTCAAATTTAATGAATGTGAGCCATGAAAAGTTGGCAAAAGAAGTCTTGCAATGGCTAGGCTTATTTATTGAATACAAGATCTTGGAATATGTTTAGCAGAATGAGGTAGCTGAGAAAGACATTAACGAAGAGAAGGATGAAGAAGTATGTCCACCCATAAAGAAGAACCAACCAAGGTTTGAAGCTCAAGATCCATTGCTTGAAGTCAACTTGGGTAGAAATGGAGCCAAGGGTGACTAAGATTAGTAGATTATTGAGTAAAGAATGCCAAGAAAGACTAGTGCATTTAATTCAACAATACAAGGATTGTTTCGTATGGATTATCATGAAATGCCTGGTTTGTTGAGGGAGTTAGTTGACATCGATTACCCATTAAAGATGGGTATAAACCTTTCAAATAGCCACCGTCGCATTAATCCAGAACTTATGGAAGATCAATTAGAAATTGAAAGATTGTTAAAGGCTGGTTTCATTAGAACGGCTAGGTATGTTGAATGGTTATTAAATATTGTACCTGTAATTAAAAAAGAATGGCCAAGTTAGAGTTTGTATATATTTTAGAAATTTAAACTTGGTTACGCCTAAGGATGAATACGTCATGCTTGTGGCGGATATGTTGATTGATTCTAGCAAGAAATGAAATCATGTCTTTTATGGATGGTTGCTCTGGTACAATCAAATTTTAGTTGCTAGTGATGATGTACATAAAACTACTTTTCGTTACCTGGGGCTATTGGTATTTTTGAATGGGTGGTTATGCTATTCAATTTAAGAATGCCAGCAACATACCAAAGGACAATGAATGCGATTTTTCATGATTTAATAGGTAAAAGTATGGAAGTATATATAGATGATGTGGTAGTGAAGTCAGCCAAATTTCAGAAACATTTAGCCAATTTAGACAGGCTTTTATTAGAGTGAGGAAACATTCATTAAAAATGAATCTGGCTAAGTGTGATTTTGGTGTTTCGGCTAGTAACTTCCTAGAGTTCTTAGTACATCATTAGGGTATTAAAATAGATAAAAATAAAGCCAAAGCAGTATTAGAAGCTAAACCTCCAACTAACCAAAAAGAATTGCAAAGTCTTATTGGGAAAATTAATTTTATGAGGAAGTTTATCACTAACTCTCTGGAAAAATGAAAGCTTTTTCCCCTTTATTGAAATTAAAACAAGCTGAAGATTTTGTTTGGGGAAAAGAATAACAACAAGCTTTTGATCAAATCAAAATATGTTTAGCGAGCTCGCTAGTCTTGGTACAACCTGTTTTTGAAGGCCGTTAAAGCTATATATATCATAAAAGATTCAATTGGAAGTCTATTGGCTCAAGATTCAGAGGATGGCACAGAAGAGTAGTATACTATTTAAGGCGTACACCTAATGATGCTGAATCAAGGTACACTCCCATTGAGAAACTTTGTTTGTCTTTGTTTCATGCTTGTACTAAATTAGAGTATTATCTTGCTAAGAGAATACTTGTCATGTGTAAAATAGATATAGTTAGATATCTTTCAAATAGACCTATGCTTCAAGGGCTTGATGAAATAGGCTATAAAGTTAAATGCTTTTGCTCTAAATACGTGCCTATGAAGGCTGAAAGGGCAAGCATTAGCAGATTTCTAGTTGAGCACCCATGGATTGCAATAATAGATCCATTAGATGAGTATCAAATTGCAACACAACCGTGGATATTATCGTTTGATGGACCCAAACATAATGAAGGAGTTGGAGCGGAGTAGTCATTACAAGTCCTAATGGCAAGGATAATAAGCACTTGTTTAAACTAGATATTCATTGTTCAAATAACTAGAGAGTATGAAGCTTTACTTGAAGGGCTTAGGTTGTTGAGTATTATAAGGGTGAAGCAATTAGATAAAAGGAGATTCAAAGCTAGTTGTTAATCAAATAATGGGTGAATAGGTGCAATAGTCTAGAGTTAATCCCTTATTTGGAAGAAGTTTAGAACTTTTGTCTAATTTTCATATGTGACAGTAGTTCATATTCCTAGGGAGAAAATGAGTAAGCAAATCAGCTAGCTCAACATGCCTCAGGATATAAATTAATCCATGGTGGAGTAATGATTGGTACGGCTAAAATGTTTTAAGGGTATCAAATTGGAGGGAAGAACTTATCAAATATTTACTAGATCCTTTGGCTAAAGTGGAGTACAAGGTGAAACAATGGGCATTAAATTTTGTTTTAGTGGATAACGAGCTGTTCAAAAGGACACAAGAAGGAGTGCTTTTGAGATGTGTAGGTTTGGATGAAGCTATGAGAATTATGGGAGTTGTTCACGAAGAGTATGTGGAGCACATAAGTCCGGTGGTAAAATGAAAAAGGCTAATTTATCGTAATAGTTATTATTGGCCAACGATCACTGCTAATTGTTATGATTATGCTAAAGGTTGTGAGGAATGTCAAAAGCATGGTCCCATTCATGTGTGACTTGGAATTACATGCTATTGTGAAGCCTGGCCTTTTCGAGGATGGGCTATGGATTTAATTAGTAAGATATATCCTCCTTCATCTAAACAACATTCCTTTATAATTGTAGCAACATATTATTTTACCAAATAGGATGAAGTTAGATGGTAAAGGTTACACAAGCCGATGTTCTCAGGTTCATACAAAATCAAATTATACATTAGTTTGGTATTCTTGAAACCGTCAATCTAACCAGGGGACCATGTTCACAGGGGATAAAGTGAAAAGCTTTGCTGCCCAATATGAGATTAAGTTAATTCATTCTTCTCCTTACTATGCTCAGGCAATTGGGCAAGCCTAGGCTACTAATAAAGTGCTCATTGATATAATTAAGAAGTCTATTGATAGTTATCCACATAAGTAGCATGAAACTTTTGAGACATTATGGACTTATAGGAATTCTAAGAGTATAACTACTGGTTTAACACCATATAGTTGACTTTTGGACAAGATACAGTTTTGCCTCTAGAGATTAATCGAAAGTCTCTTAAAGTGGCAAGACAATATTAAGTTTGATGAATATAACCAAGCTATGTTTCAAGAGATTGATGGTTTGAGTAAAGATAGATTGATACATTAGAAAACATCAGAAGCTAATAAAATTAAAGTGGCAATGGCTTACAATAAGAAAGTAAAGAAGAAGAGTTTTGGTGATTTGGTTTGGAAAGCCATGTTGCCTTTAGGGTCTAAAGATGCGAATCTTGGTAAATGGTCCCCTAATTGGAAGGACCTTTCATTGTTATTCAAATTGTTTATGGAGGGCTTATCCATTGGTTTCATTAGAAGGAAATGAGTTAGTCGTAGTATCAATAGTAAATTCTTGAAAACATATTATCTTTCTATTTGAGAAAATAAATGCATTTTATAAATTATGCAATGTAAATGCTACCAAATGCTTGTTCAGTTTAGCAAAAGAAGTAAATAAAGCCTATGTTCTAAGTTGAGAGATAACTATTTTGGAGGAAAAGCTGAATCTATGGTGGCAACATCCATGGCTCAGACCTTTTAAGACTTAGAAGTAGTAACTTCCATCATGCATAGTCTGAAGTATTAGCTTCGACCATTGGCCGGGTTGCTTCAAAGCTTCTAGAAGTATATTCAAACAAAAGAGCCATTACAGGATCCACGTGACTTTAGGATCAGATAAGTAAAGAAGGAGCTGGGACATCTCTGCAAGTTGGGAACAAGAGTCAGCTACTTCTGGAGTCTTACAGGCCTAGGTAGGAAAGAGGTAGCCAAACCTACAAAAAAAAGTTGTTGTTAGCTGAAAGTTACAAAAGCAAACATGGAAGTTTTGAAGGAGAAATGGTTACCTTTAGATAATTCTTTATTTGTAGGAAGTTTGGATCGAATTTCTTGCCAAAGAAGGTTGGCTTGTTGTAATTGTTGCTGCCCATCTTTCAAATCTTTCTCCAGAAATTGTTTCTACAAAATGAGCGTCTTGATCTCCTTCTCCAAGGAAGTGACTTGGGAATATAATTGAAGCTACTCATTTTGAGTTTGCTTGAGTTGTTGAGTGAGGGAGGCCTCTTTAGGGAGTAAGTCTACAAACTGACTTCCATTTAAGCAATGCTTTCTCTTAGAAAATTTATCCTTTGAATTGTAATTTCTTGTTTTTCAAGATCAACAATTCTCATATCCTCTTGCTCTTTGAAGGCTGATATTAGTTTTTCTTTCTAGCTTGAGAGTTTTGAGAGTCATGCTAGCTTATGCTCGCTTCGATCAATTTGGGTATGCCCACCTTAGATAAGCTCATATCTACCAAAAGCATACCCATTTCAGGAGATAGCTTTGGAAGATTCAGGGATGTTGTCATCCGCTGAGTTGGATGTGGCTGTTTGTCTTGTAGCATACTCAGGGTTGTAGGCATTGGGATGTCTTCCTTTTTAAGATATTAGCTATTACTTCATATATGTTTTCAATGGAGAGCTACCTTATGGCAAGGCTATTGCGGAATCTGAAGTATCTGTGTAACGCCCCAATTTTTATTGTAATTTTTACTGTCATTAGGAATTACCGAATTACGGTAGGTAAATATTATATAAAATTTGAGACCAAACAATCCTTAATAAAGGAATATAACGTTAGAAGAGAAGTTAGGAGCAATTCGTGCAAGTATTGCAAACCCCAATTTTCTGTACGTGTAAAATGACCAAAATGCCCTGAGGTTATTTTACTCAGAAAATGAGGATCGTGGGCCCCACCCATCCTCAAGGGGATGTTTTGATGTTAATAAGGGATTGTTTGTGTTATGTGTGTTAATAGAGAAGAATCAATTTTGAGTTTCGACGCGAAATGACCAAAACGCCCATGCGGTTGTTTTAACCCGATTTGCGTGCCGACTAGCCCGAACCTCACTAAAATGTGTTAAAAGGTGTTTTTAAGCCATGATTAACCATTGGTTAAGCTCGGGTGGTCTCGGGCAATTTTTAAGTAAAATGACCGTTTTGCCCCTGTTCTTTGTAGTTTTGCAATTTTGAGATTTTTGATTGTCTAACGAAACCTAAGCAATATTAGGCTCAAATTAAAGCTTATTAAATTCTAATTACTAATCTAGAGTCAAAATTATTTATTTAGATTGATTAGAACCTAAAATTGCTTAAAACACCCAAATTGCTTAGTAATTCACTTAAACCCTTAACCGTAAATTCTCTAAATTGCATGAATACCTTGCCTACACCTAAAAAATACATGGAACACACAAAATCCTCTTCCACAAGGCTGTAATGCACGAAATTATTGAGTAATAAGTCAGAAAATTATTACACAAAAATCCAAAGAATGAAAACAAAGAATCATGAAAACATGGAAACATGATTCCATGTTTTAAGCCACCAAACAAAATGATTTTTCTTCCTTATTTTTTTCTCTAATTTTTGGTCAGATTTCTTTCCTTCCTTTGTCCATTTATGAGCTGCAAAATCTCTATAAATAGGCATGCTTGAAGATAGTTTAGATGCTTAGTTCATAACTTACACAAATTCTAGTTTTAGGAGCACCAAAAGCTCTCATTTCCTCCTCCTCTTGGCTGAATTCTTTCTTCAAGTTTTCAAGAATATTTTCTTTCATTTCACTCAAGGAAACCAAGTTCTCTTCCTTTCCTTCAAATCAGATTAGGTAGGGAGTTGTTTTTAAGTTTATTTCTATGCTTTGCTAAGTGTTGTTCTTGGTTCAAAATGATGATTTCATGGATTTTCTCTAGTTTTTCCATTTGGTTTTCTTCTTCCTTTTTCTTTGAACAATTCAGCCATATGGCCTAGGTGGGACTAAGATGATGGCTTGATGATGAGGACCTTGAGGTGGGTTGTGAATCCATCACAAGTTAGGCCTCTAAAGCTTGAAAGTTCCACTTGATGCAAAACTTTAAAGAATAATATTTTTATGATGTTTTTATGATCTTGAGTTTAGAACTTGAAAGATGTATTTTTCACTTTGTCTTGCTAAGATATATTGGGTTGAATTTATATTTCTCTAAAGTCTTGGAGGAGCTCTAGTAAAGAAATAAAATGAACTTGCATCCATGTTTAAGTTTATGCCTTGCATAACCATGTTTACTTTCTATGTCATCACTAAATTCTCAAGAATGAATAAATGAACTTGCATATTCATGTTTAAATTTCCAAGCTTGCATTTCATGTTTAAATTTCAAGTTGTCACTTAATCTCTAAAGATAATAAAGAAGTTGCATCTCATGTTTATTTTATGCTCTCACTTTATTTTATAATGGCTAAAAGAATCAATGCATGGCATGTTTATTTTATGTCATCACCTAAAAATCCTAGAGCTCAAAGACTTGCCTATGAATCATAAGCGAAGAAATGAGATAATTGGAGTTAAAGAATTTATTCTTTAAGAAGTCTTGAGAATTGGAGCTTAAAAAAAAAATGTAATTCTCATCTCCCTCACCGGTCCTGCGACTACCGCCCTAGGTTGCTTAAGATTCTCTTCTCCCTCACTTGTCCTGGATACGCGCTTCAAGTTTCTTGCATCATGTTTATATTACAAGTTCTTGCATCATGTTTAATTTTCAAGTTATCACCTTAAATCTTAAAGATAAAGAAATGGAATTGCATATCATGTTTATAATTCCAAGCTATCACCTTATAAAGATAAGATTAAAATAAGGTTGCATAGCATGGTAATAATTCAAAGATGTCACCTAAATCTCTAAAGCTCAAGACTTGCTCCTTTTATCTTAAGTGAAAGATTTAATTATGAACATTCTTTCAAGTTATAAATCGGTCCCATGGTTAATTTAGGCCTAAAGTCCTATGACTTCTTTCAAGTTTAACAAAAGGAATTAGTTTAAAAGAGTTTTAAAACTTTGTAAGAATTTTATGGGAAGCTAGTAATTTATGTGTACTTAAAATGTGATTTGATGCTTATTAAGAATTTGGTGTCATTGATTGCTACCCTGGTTTGTATGTTATAGTTGTTGTTGCAAACAATGAAAACTTATGCATGAAATAAAGACATATTCTGGGAAGAAAGTGTATTACCTTAAGAGTGCAATTTGGAAAGATTCTGGCTAAGGAAAGATTTGGTATTTAAGCGTGTCCATTGTGACCCACCTCTCTTTCCTGGAATCTCCAGATGCATGATTAATTGGTATATATTATTTGGCATAAGACTATAAATGAGAAAATGTTATGATGATTATGAATGAAGAATTGTATTATGATATAACATGCAAAGACTTAAAGGTGACTCAAAATATATGAGAAAATGATCCTTTGGACCCTCAAACTATAGGCGGTGAAAAGGTGATTCTTGCCCCCTAGTCGTTCTCTCAAAAGGGTAGAGGGAATTTTTACTTATCAAAAGGGATAAGTATATGCTGGTGACGACTAGCAAGGTATGAGCTCATAACCTAGATTACTCCCAAAAGGGTGGAGCATAGGGTGGCCCAGGAAAATGATGATGAAAGTAACTTTAAGTCACCTAAGAAACTAAGTAAATGCATTATGTGAATATGATGTTCTGCTATGCATAGTATTTATGAGATGATGATGAGAAATATGATATTCTGCTATGCATAGTATTATGAAATGATGATGAGGAATATGATGTGATTTTATGCATAACTATGTTATTATATATGAAAGGAAAAGTTCATTATAAACATGACATGCTAAGTTTATGATGCATTATAAGACGCATGATTAAAACCGACGAACCTCGGTAAAGTATATTTTCGAACTTAATAAATCAATCTTAGCATGCTCACTATTTCATAATAACCCGAGGTTCCTGGGGACGATGATGATGACACAATGCATCATGAGGTGAGTACCCTACTGAGATTCTTTTATAAGTTTCTCACTCCCTCTATTTTTCTTTCCATCTCTTCAGAAATAGAAGGAAGCGTTCGTGAATCACATTGAGGCTTCAGGGTCACTAACTTGAATCCTAGTTTCACTCGTATATTTCAGATATCTATCCCTATCCCTGAGTGTTATTACTAGGTGCCATTAATGGATGTCCTTCCATCCATATATTATTTATGTTTTATTAGATTGCCTACACTTAGTCTTATTCTGTTGGTAGGCAAAATATCTATATGATATGTAATTATGGATGCTGATGATGGAGCCAATATATTATGATGTGATGTTTGTAAATTCCTATGTGTCTTTTAAATTTTGCTAAATCATTCACGTTAAGCGGGGCTCACGTTTTCAATTATGTTTTAAAAAAAAATGGCTCGTAATTTCACTAAGTATTTTCAAAGCATGATTAAGGAACTGAAGCAAAGAGTAAAGTCTAGTAATTAATCAAATGCCTAGGTGTATTGGGTTAATTATTAGGGTGTTACATCTGGCCAATTCTTCTAGAGAAACATCGGAGGTTAAGTCATTTGAATAGGGTGATTGACACATTCTCAGGAATCAACACTTATGGCAGGATCTTCAGCATCACTCGCCCTGGCTAAAATGATAGCTTGATCGACAAGGGAACATATATCACTTGCAGGAGGGGAGTTTGTAGTGTCCGCTGTTAACATAAAATTTGGGATTATTTATCAGATTGTTGGGAGGTTAAAGTAATAAAGTAAAAGTATAAATGGATATACTTTAGATTTTGTGAAAATGACTAGGCCCTGAAGGAGAAATGTGTCCTAAGGAACAAGTGACCCTTCTAGGTAACTCTGGAGAGCTTGCCTTTTTCTTTGGGGGAAGGAGTTGCTTTCATGGCGCATAATAGGACTTTGGTAAGAAGAAATATATGAACAATAAGCATAAAAACGAGAAACATGAAAGATAGTGAGTTACCATGTACAGGGTTGTTTGTAATAGAGATAGGAGTTATCGTTCTTCTCCTTTTCTGGAGGATGGATATCGTCTCCATATAGCTTATCTATG
>JAMLFY010000013.1:8718770-8755770 GCA_030441495.1 Dalbergia oliveri | reverse complement strand
AACTAAGTAACGTATTATGTATTATGATGTTTCTATGCATAGTATTTATGAGATGATGATGAGAAATATGATGTTCTTCTATGCATAGTATTTATGATATGATGATGAGGAATATGATGTGGCTTATGCATAACTATGTTATTATATGTGAAGGAAAAGTTCATTATAAACATGACATGCTAAGTTTATGATGCATTATAAGACGCATGATTAAAACCGACGAATCTTTAAAGTATATTTTCGAACTTAATAAATCAATCTTAGCATGCTCACTATTTCATAATGAAACTCGAAGGTTCTGGGACGATGATGATGACACAATGCATCATGAGGTGAGTACCCTACTGAGATTCTTTATAAGTTTCTCACTTCCTCTATTTTTCTTTCCATCTCGTCTTCAAGAAATAGAAGGAAGCGTTCGTGAATCACATTGAGGCTTTCACCTGGAAGTCTGAACTTGATCCTTAGTTTTACTCTATATTTCAGTATCTATCCTATCCTTGGAGTGTTATTACTAGGTGCCATTAATGGATGTCCTTCCATCCATATATTATTTATGTTTTGTTTGATTGCCTACACCTAGCCTTATTCTGTTGGTAGGCAAAATATCTATGTGTTATGTAATTATGGATGTTATATGATGGAGCCATATGATATGTGATTTAATTTCTAATATGTATTTTTATATTCCGCTAGTTGTTCACGTTATGCGCGGTCACGCTTTCAATTATGTTTTAAAAAAATGGCTCATAATTTCACTAAGTATTTTAAGTATGATTAAAGAACTGAAGCAAAGAGTAAAGTCTAGTAATTAATCAATACAACCTAGGTGTATTAGGTTAATTATTAGGTGTTACAAAACTCTGAAGAATGACGAACTAACTTCTTAAGGTTGGCAAGGGTAAGCTAGGAAGCTCTTTGAAAACATAGGATTAATTTTTCTTAGTAAAACTTTTGTGATCTACTTAACATTTTTAACAAACTTTGTTCAAACAAAGGAAGAGGAATCGAAATCTTTAAAGGAGAAAGGAAAAGGAAACCGAAATCTTAGCAAGGAAAAAAAGGAAAAATCGAAACTTGAACAAGGAAAAGGAAAAGAAACTAAAAGCATGTATGGTCCAAGACCAAGTTTTCAAGCTTTAGAGGTTTCTCACATGACATCAACAAGTCATTATCTTGAAACCTCATCATCAAGCCAAAGTTTTCTCATGAAAAGGCTTCTTGGCCGAGAAGAAGAGGAAAAGGAAAGTTTGAAAACCAAGAGAAAACTAGAACTTTTCTTTAAGAAAACAAGTAAAACTTTAAAACAAAACCCCTACCTAAGGAAGTCTTGAGAAATAAGAAAGCTTGAGTTCTTGAAGGTTGAGAAGACAAAATCTTTTCTTGGATGGTGATGTTCAGCCAAGAAGAAGCTCAAGGAAGATGATTTTTCCTTGAGTTTCTAAGCTTGGAAATGGAAAG
This sequence comes from Dalbergia oliveri, assembly GCA_030441495.1. Classification (NCBI taxonomy): domain Eukaryota; kingdom Viridiplantae; phylum Streptophyta; class Magnoliopsida; order Fabales; family Fabaceae; genus Dalbergia; species Dalbergia oliveri. The sequence goes on along the minus strand of JAMLFY010000013.1, from coordinate 8,754,309 downwards.
TTTGAGTGTTTCAGATGGTTTAAGTGAAGGGAGTGGTGGTTTATGGTTGTTTGTGGTGGTTTATGGTGGTGGAAGGTCTTTGAGAGGAAGAAGAAGAACAAGATGAAGAGAAATTTGAGAGAAAAAGCAAGAAAGTGCAAGAAAACTAAACTTGGCAAATGATCTAAAGTGTAACCAAGTTCTTCCAAGCTTGGTATTTATAGAAATTTGGAACATGGAGGCTACCAAGGGAAGGAAGATTGACGGCCTTTAGGGAGCTGGAGATATATCTCTTGATTGGCATGGGCTAGGCATGGAAGCATGGTTGAAAGCATGTGAGGATACTCTCAAGTATGGTTGAGGTATGGTCTTTGAGTGAAGCAAAAATCAACATGTGACACTCCTTGGAGGCCATGTATTTGGCGATTTCAATGAAGGGAAGAGATTGTTCATGTAATTGTGGTTTAGTGATGTATTTAAGGTTCTTTTTATTAAGGTTTTGATTAGGAGTTTGTAAGAAAGTGTTTAGGTGAGGTAATGGCTAATTAAGGTTGTCAAGACTTGATTAGGAGAGTGATTTGCTATATTAACAATTAAAAATCATTTGTCAACCACTCTTGGCACAATCTCTTAATTTAAGGAATTTGAGTAGAATAAACACTATTCAATAATCCAAGACTAGGAATCTTGAATTAAAGAATACAATTAATTAATGGAAGTAATTTTAGGTTTAATTAACCATAATAATTATTTTTGACTTTATTAATTATCAAATAAATTAATCTTCATTAGAGCCTAATATTGCTTAGGTTTGCTTAATTGTCATTAGGCTGATTTACACTGTTTCTAGGGGCAAATGAATTTTACACTAAAACTGCCCTTGTATGATTGTGCCCTACTAAACATTTAAAACCACTCATAAACACCATTCCTAACTTTTGGAGAGTTTCTGAATTAAATAGGTTTATTGTAAAACACTTGCAGGGTATTTGGTCATTTTTAGTCGTTGAAAATTTTGAAATAAGCTTACATTTTTCTCCTGACAAAGAATTGTGTGATAGATTCAAGCTTTGCATGAATGAGGAAATTATCAGTTTGGAATCAATCCACTCAAACTTGTCTTTGAAGGTCCAAGTTGGCTATGAGTCTTAACTTTTGGTATAGACAAGTTTCTTCCTTTCACGACCTAAATGACTTCTTGTTCATACCACAATCTCTCATTGCATTTGATTTCTTTAAAGTTATCCCTGAGGTTCAATGATTGAGGATTGATCCCTTTAACTTGTTGTAACACCCTTCACACCATAAGATTATGCTTAAGCCATAACCTTATAATGAGTACTTGTTAATTGATTACTTGACCTTTGATAGAGTATATAAATATTACATATGAGCGCCTTTTTTCCTACAAACATAAAATGCTCGTCTTCTCGAGCATCATGAATTGAACATAAGTTCTAAGGTCGGATTAAAATAGCAATACCATATGATTGTATTTACAATGGAATATCATATACATAGCTATGTCAACTGATACCTTGGTTCACGCAAATGAAACTCTAGTGAGGTAGGGTACTACTCAAAAAATCATTAAAAGAAATAAAATACCAACTAAATCTCTATCTATTAGCTCTTAGAAACGTTTAATTTTAAGGCCAATATCAGTTGAGAATCTTCACAACATAATCACCATCATAGCAATCTATGTAAAAATATAATAATAGTAGGAATGAGAATCAAAGATTCTCAGGAGGAAATATGCTAGTTTACTACACAGTGATATCTAACATAGTATTAAAATAATTAATAAGTATCTTTGATTTTTTGAAATATCTCTTGCTTATTTACTTGCTTGGTTAACATAGTATTGTGAGTACACTTATGCTTGAGAATAAAAAGATCATAGGATTCGTGACATAGTTGCTCAGTATTTTGGCTATTTACGCATTTAGTAATATTATTGTTCTTCTAATTTAACTTGGTTAGACAATCTTAAACTTAATGGTAGAACTCATATGACTCTTCTGACTTCTCTATGGATCGTATTGTCAACGATGTAATGTCATCACGTTACACCCTAATATAGTTCGCTGATGGAGACGTCTACTACATCTCATTTGAAATAGCCTCACTATTCTTTCTTCATACATCCCTTTTTATCTAAGACGTAACGTCGCGTTTATGATATAGTTCAGGGCGTAGCCGTCTACTATTAGCTAATTTATGAGCTTACCATTAAGTAATTAATTTACATAAGGCATATTTCTTCGTTTTCTTTCTTTGTAGGAAACTCTATCATTTAGTTAGGAATTCTGTTAATTATAAAGTAAAATCTCTTCTTAATAGTTCTATATCTGATACTTTGCTTTGAGATTTTCTTGAAATCTCCTTAACTCTTTATGAGATTTTTCTCGTTAAGTCTCCTAAATTATTGTAACTGTCTCTTGAAATCTCCTGAATTTCTTATGAGATATTTCTTCGATCTTTCTTATGAGATATTCTTTAGATCTTCTGAATCTTATGAGATTTTCGTTTAAATCTCTGAAGTCTTATGAGATATCCTGTTAAAAAATCTCATGGATTCTTATGAGATTCATCAGGAAATTTATGAACTTTTTATGAAATTTTGCTAAAACAAGTTTGAGATTTTGCAAAGTCTAGTAAACTTTTATGAGATTTTTCTTAAGGAAAATAGTTCAACAGTTACAAGATTTTTCCATAAAATCTACTAAACTGGTATGAGAATTTTCTATAAAATCTGTTAGACTATTATTGAGATTTTTCTATTAAAGTTAACTTAATGAGATTTTCTGTAAAATTTGCTAAACTTTTATGAGATTCTTTCAGCAGAAATTTATAAACTCCTTACTTATAATTCTTAAATCTTTAGGAAATTAAACCAAGTGTATTACTTCGATTTTAGAGTTTTCTTCTATAGATCAAAATCTCATCTTTTTTCATGAACTTTCTCATCATACTTCCAAAATACCAATTTTTTAGATTTTATGGAACTTGTAACACCCTAACTTTTAACCTAATACGCTCAAGTCACATTTCGATTAATTATTAGTCATTACGCCTTTGTCTCAAAACTTGACTTATTTTTCTTTAAAATACGAGTAATAAAATATGACTAATTTTTTTTCTTTTGAACTTAAAACTTAAATGTAAGCCGCGCATGGGCATAGATACCAATTAATATACATAAGACATAGCAATCATATACACTTCATTATAGCATATATAGGTAGACCATAGTATAATCACAACACAAATCATATTTCATAATCTTAACATAATAGCGATGTCCTATAAACGTAAGGACACCTTAAGATACTAAACACAACAATCAAGGTCGATTATACATGGCCTAAAGCTAAACATAACAAAACTAGACTAGTCTTCACGCTTCCCCTGCGACCTTTGATTCGGTAAATGACGTAACCTCTTTTACCCGCGCCTCAAGGAGATCACGAACATCCGCATTATTCATGTCTAGAGACGACAAGGAAGAAAGAAAGGGATGAGAAACTTTATTCAAGATTTCTAGAGGCTTTCGACTTTAACATTGTCATCGTCATTCCCCAGCCACTTCGGTTTTTATTATGAAAGAGGTGTGCATGCATAAGATTCCATTTTAAATTTCTCAAATCTTATTATCCGAAGTTGGTGTCTTTTAGCATGGGTCTTAATGATATGAATGCAACAGATATCTCATGTATGCATGGCAATACATTAAAAGCATAACCAACACATGTAAATAGCACTTGTCACATGATTAAATGCCCTAATAGGATAATAATGCAACATATGTATATATGCCTCTTTCCTTTACTTTTCATAATTGAACTTTCAAGTTCTTTTCCACCCTCACACATAGTCACCAAAATCCACCCGCTTCACCTTCCCAAGATTTTTCATGGTCACCAAAACTCTTCCTATTCTATCGCCTAGGATATGAGCTCAATCCTAACTAGCGTCGCTAGATTTAATATGGGGTAATAGGGGAAACACATCACTTTCTTATCATGAGTATGCAACTCTATCATTCATCATTTCATGCTCAAGATTTCATGATTTTTCTAGTCAACAAAGTTAGTGGAAATCCAAAGCATAACGCTACAACGATTTGCTCAAATTTGAGTCATGCCACATAACACACCGAACACATATTTCTCATGCAATATCTCAGTTAAGCAAATCTTTTAAAGTCATATAACCATATTCCTCCACTTCTTCATCATCTTATATCCTTATGCATTTCAATCACAACATGCCACATATCATAACAATCACGTCATAAATTCACATATTCTCATACACATAACATGAATACTATCACATGCTCTCAACATAACATAAATATATGTTCACTTGATCACTTACTTACGTTATGTCTCCTATCTTATAGTATCTTATGCTTTGGCCCTTAGGGTCTTAAACTTGTGTTCTAGTTATCCTAATGCCCATTATAGATCTTTGATACACCTAGGGATCATTACTTATAATTTTCTCTAATATTTATGATCACTAACTCTTCCAAACAGCATTGCATAAATTAAGCAAGATAGTATAATTCGATTACGGGGTTCTAGATTCTATGTCTTTGACCCTTTTAAGTTTCTCTCTTCACCTAAGGCTCTATTCAATTCCTAAACCAATTATTAGGGATTCCTACACATATCCACTAATTATAAACCATTTTTCTTAAGTTCAATTATGCTGAAACATAATTTACATTTCTTGTGTCTAAGTGTTCTAGAATTCTCATTTTAAGTCCTTTCTAGTTACTTATTCTTTCCTAACTTCCCTAAATCGGCCCTTGCTTCACTCAAACATAATTTTACACATTTTAACACCATAAAGAATTAATACAGTGGCCAAAGGAACAAGGCAGAAACTGAAATGTATATCACACATAATCACATAAATTCATGATTTAAATGCATATAAGTTGCTAGTTTTCTCTTGGAATAATTTTAGGAACTCAAAACTCTTTTAGAAACTAATTTACCTTATTAAAATCATGTAAACATGAGTAAGGTCAGTAGCTAATTTATTTTTCCCATAAAAAGGATTTAAAACATAAAATCATGTTCATAATCCTTTTTAAGTTCACCTAAGCTTAGAAAAATTCCAAGACATAGGCTATTGACACTTATGATTAGATGAACTCATATCAAGTCCATCATCATCATCACAAGGCCAAAATGGCACTCATGGAATGCTTCCATTTTCTAAAACTTTACTTGTGATACTTGGGCAAGTCTTTGAGCTCTAGAGTATTTGGGTGATGACATAAACTTAAACATGCTATGCACTTTGTTTTATTCTTCATTATAAAATAAAGTGAGAGCATAAAATAAATATGAGATGCAATCTCATTATTATCTTTAAAGATTAAGTGATGACTTGAAATATAAACATGAAATGCAAGCTTGGAAATTTAAACATGATAATGCAAGTTCATTTATTTATTCTTGAGAGCTTAGTGATGGCATCAAAATAAACATGATATGCAAGGCATAAACTTAAACATGAATGCAACTTATTTTATCTTAACTAGAGCTCATGCAAGACTTTAGGAACATCAATAGCCTTAACCCAACATGTATCTAAAAACATAAAGTGAGCTTTAGAGTTCTTAGCACCAAGTCTTCAAAGAAGTCTTTGGTTTGAACTTCATCATCAAGCTCAAGAAAATGGACTAAGAGATAAACTCAACACTTATCAAACAAACATAAAAGAACTACTCATATTCTTCATTTTATTGCTCATGGGCTTCAATCTAGAGTAAACTTTAGAACGGCCGACCAACTTTAAGGTTGGCAAGGGTAAGCTTAGAGCTCTTTGAAAACATATGATTAATTTTCTTAACAAACCTTTAGTGATCTACTTAACATTTTTATCAAACTTTGTTCAAATAAAAAAAGTGAAACCGAAATCATAAAGGGAAAAGGAAAAGAAACTGAAATCTTGAGTAAGGAAAAGAAAAGAAAACAGAAATCATATATGGTCCAAGACCAAGTTTCAAGCTTTAGAGGTTTCTCACATGGCATCAACAAGACCATTATCTTGAAACCTCATCATCAAGCTAAAGTTTTCTCATTAAAGGCTCTAAGGCCGAAATGAAAGAGGAAAAGGAAGAGCTTTGAAACCAAGAGAAAACTAGAACTTTTCTTAAGGAAAGTAAACAAAACTTTGAAAATAAACCCCTACTAAAATAGTTTTCTTTTGAAAGATGGAAGCTTGGTCTTGAAACAAGATGAGAAGAACAATTCCTTCCTTGAAACTCAAAGGAATTCAGCCAAGAGAGAAGAAAAAGGAAGAAAGATTTTGCTTTGAGTTCTTGAGCTTGGAAATGGTAAGTTTCTGTGTTTATTGGAAGGTTTGTGGTGTTTGTGTTTAGGAAATGTTGGAGGATGATAATTCTTTGAAAAGATGAAGAAAGAGTAGAAGAAGAACTCAAAGAAAGGAAACCTTGAAGCTTGCACAAGTGAGCAAATGTTTGCAAGCTTTATTGGATGCATATATATAAAAATTGCAACACATGGAAGTGCCTTTGGGGAGGAAGGCCATCGGCCATGGAGGAGAGAAAGAGAGAAAAATATCTTGGAAGGCATGGTCTTGGGTATGGTTCAAAGCATAGGTAAGTATGGGCATGGGTATGGGCAACCATGTTCTCTAAACATATTTTAATAAATTTTCAACATGTGATGGATATTTTTGGGGAAGGAATGGCTGATTGGTTTAGGAGCATTTAGAGGAAAGAAAATCTCATTTTAATGTTGGTTTCCATGTGTGTTTAGAAGTTAATTTGGTGAGGCCATGGATTAGGAGTTGTAAGTAAGTGTTTAGGTGAGAAATGGGTAATTAAGGTGGTTCAGACAAGATTAAGAGTGGTCTTGCATAATTAATGCAAATCCACCTTTATTAGGGAGGAATCTCATCATGTGACATCTTCTATGATTTAAGGAAATTGATTGGAATCTTACTATTTAGAAAATATGACATAATGTCTAAAATAAAGAAAAAGGGATTGGGTTTCTCTAAGCAATCTTAAGTTCTAATTAACTTTATTAATTATTTAAACTTTAGCAGGCAAAACGGTAATTTTTCATAAAAATCCAAGGGTTTAGGTTTAACATGTTGTTAAACATCACTTAAAAACATCATTTAAAACCTTTTGGTGAAATGGACAACCGGCACATAAATGATGACAAACGACAAGGGTGTTTTGGTAATTTAAGCGTCAAAACTAAAAAATGAGACTCTTCTACTCTATTACACACAACACATATAATCCCCTTATTTCATCAAAACATCCTTTGAGGATAGGGTCCTCGATCCTCATTTTCGGGTAAAATGACCCACAAACATTTTGGTCATTCACACTGGAAAAATTCCGTTATAAACTATTTTTAATAATATTTTGGTAAAATTTCCATATTTCTCAATTTTTTTAAAGAACTACTAATCTCTTCATTTACATAGTTAAATCTCTTACATCAATTAATCAATTCATGAGACTTTCATTCCTAGCATACATCTATCAGCTCAAACATATACATATTAAAATTAAATTTCAGATTTCACAAAATAATTTACAGCATATATCAATAATTTATTTCAAAAATAGCCAAACAATCACAAGCAATAGACTAAAATCTTCCTACCTTTCTCCAAGCATTTTGCTAAGCTTTTCTCTAGCTTTTTCTTCTTTAATTCAAGCCTCAAACCCACTTTCCAGCACCCATTTATGCTGCTTCTTGGACATATTTGAAGGGGAAAAAAGAAAGTTTTGGCTTGAGTTGATGTAGATGAAGTGTTCTTGAACTAGTTTAAGTGTTTATCTAAGCACAACCTTCAACTTCTTGAAGGTTCATGGAGTTTCAAGAAGGAAAAGTATGAAAATGGTGAAGAGAAGAACAAGAAACGTGAATTGTGACAACCCGAGAAGAAATCCTTTTGCTTTTATTTTTCCTTTATATAATAGAACAAACTTGGAGAGAAAGTAAACAATGAATATAGGACAATTTACCTTGTATCGATATTAGAAATATCTATATTTATTTGATCGTCCTAAGTAAAAATTATTGGGATATGACAATATCAATTATTTTACCAGACTAATGTTTTGGTGTACCGGTTATTACCATTTCGATGTACCAATTATTTTAATGCCTCCATTTTTCTGTACAAATGACCAAAATGCCCTGACATTTTACCCAAATTCAGGGAAGCCGACCGAGTTCTTGAATGGGTCAACTCAATGTTTAAAGGGGGTTATACCTGTGTTTGATATCGAGGTGAAAATCGTTTCCAAACTTTCAAAATGATCAAAATGATACCCTTAGCGTTTTATGTTGGTAAAGGTGCCCTTGAAATTTTCCAAGAAGTTCGGAATGATGTTTATGAGTGGTTTTTGATGTTTGGTCAGACCAGAGGTCTTGCAATCCAGGAATTACCATTTTTGCACTGAGATAGTGTATAGTGAGCCTAATGACGTAATTAAGCAAACCTAAGCAATATTAGGCTCTAATAGAAGATTAATTTATTTCGATAATTAATCTAGAGTCAAAATAATTTATTAAGGTTAATTAGAACCTAAGATTGCTTGGTTAAACTCTAATTACATCTTTAATTCAAGATTTAGTCATGGAATCTTAAATAGTATTTTCTTCCAATTCCTTAAATCAAGGAATTGTGTCCATACTTCATTTGACTAAAGAATGATTTTAAATTGTTAATCTAGTAAGATCACTTCCCTAATCAAGTCTTGAAACTTTATTAACCATTACCTCACCTAAACACTTTCTTACAAACTCCTAACCAAAACCTTAATCAAAGAAACACCTAAACAATCACTAAATCACAATTACATGAACAAATTATCCTTCCCCTTGGTTACAAGCTGGCCAATTCATGCTCTCCATTTGGAGTCACATTTTGATTTTTTTTATCCACTCCAAAGGCCATACTTCAGGCCATGCCTTGCCATCCTATGCCCATACTCACCCATGCTTTAACTCATACTCAAAGACATGCCTTGTAAGAGATTCTTCTCTTTTTTTGCCAAAAAGGCCGCCGGCCACTCCTCATGGATGCACCTCCATGTGTTGCAAAATTTCTATATATAGGCATAGGAAAACTTGTGATGTTTTGCTCATTTGTTAGAAGCTAAAGATTTCCTTTCTTAAAGCTCCAAGAGTTCTTCTTCCTACTTCTTCTTCCTTTCAAAGAAACCTTTACACCACCACAAACGACCTTGAACCACCACTCCCTCACCTCAAACCACCTCTTAAACACTCAAACTTTCCATTTCCAAGCTTGCTTTCTCAAGGAAAAATCATCTTCCTCTGAGCTTTTCCTTTGGCCAATCCTCCTCCTCCTCCTCCTCCTTCAAGAGAATATTTTGTTCTCATTCCTTCAAGAATCAAGCTTTCCTTCATTTCTTCAAGACTTCTTTAGGTAGGAGTTTTATTTCAAAGTTTTTCTTGTTTTCTTCAAGAAAGGTTCTAGTTTTTCTTTGTTTTAAAACTCTTTTTCTTCTCTTCTGTGATGATGATGATGGACTTGAGATGAGTTCATCTAATCACAAGTGCCCATAGTCTAAGTCTTGGAATTTTTCTAAGCTTAGTGTACTTAAAGAATACTATGAAAAAGTTTCATATTTTAAATCTATTCCTTCAGCTAAATAATTTAGCTACTGGCTGAGCACACATTTATATGATTTTAATGAGATAAATTGGTTTCTAAAAGAGTTTTGAGTTCCTAAATTATTCCAAGAGAACTAGTAACTTAGATGCACTTAAATCATGAAAGCATGTAACTTATATGAGCTATATTTTCAGCTTTCGATGTGCACTTGGCCACTTTATAAATTCTATTTTATGGTGTTAAAATGTGTAAAATTATGTTTGAGTGAAGTAAGGACGATTTTGGGAAGTTAGAGAACAAGTAACTATAAAGGACTTAAAATGAGAATTCTAGAACACTTAGATGCACAAATTGTAAATTTATTTCAGCATAAATGGACTTAAGAAAAATGGTTTATAATTAGGGGATATGTGTAGGAATCATAATTGGTTTAGGAGTTGAATATAGAGCCTTAGGCGAAGATGGAACTTAGAAGAGTCAAAGACGGAGATTCTAGGACCCCAAGTGACGTAATGCTGTTTGGTTATGTTAGTAAGCATAAACATTAGAGGAAATTATGGGTAATGAATCTCTTAGGTGTAATAAAGATCCATAATGGAAGTTAGGATGATTGGAACACAAGTTTAAGACCCGTAAGGGCCAAAGCATAAAACACCATGAGATAGGAGGTGTGACATGAGATGAGACCGAAGTATACTCTCTGATGAATTTGAATGTGTTAATACCATGAATATGAGACTATATGTGTATTTGTGACGTTGTTGTGATGATATGGTATGCTATGTTAAGATGCATGAAAATTAGAGATATGAATGAATTAGGAGGGTATGCTCCTGATTAAGAGATTTACTTGATTGAGAAATTTTATGAGAACAACATGTGTTATTGAGTTATGTGGCATGACTCAAATTTGAGAAAATTCGGGGTGTAGTTGTTATGAATTTCCATCAAATTTTGAGACTTAAAGAAAAGTTTGAAAAGAAAGATTTTATATGTGACATGCGAGAACACATTTCTCTGTCTTAGTAAGGAGAAGGGAAACCCGTGAGAGGGTATGGTCGTGGAGACCATGTCCAAGCGGACAATGTCATGGTCTTAATCATGATGCTTATAACTTTCGACAACTTCTCCTGTACTGAGGAAAGGTAAATGTGAGGCATCGACATCACCTCCAAGCGGACAAAGTCATTGGTCTTAACGTTGATGCATTTTAGAAGGAAGAAAGTCCCATGATGGGTGATTCCTTAGGTCCCTCTGATACTCTGAGTCGGGTTATTTTTTATGATTATGATACGCTTATCAAGACGATAAGTAAAGAATAGTGACCACTAGAAGGTATGAGCTCATAGCCTAGTATTAAGGGGTCGGTTACTATTGTTTTAAAGATCATGATGTCACAAGTTTGAGAACGAAAAAGATGAAAAGTATCTTGCTTATAAAAGCGAAAGGTTGATCATGAGAAGTTACATGCCACTTATATGTGAACTAATTGTTGATGATATGTTTTATTGTTTGTACATAAAGTATTGCCATGCATTCATGTTCTGCTATGCCTATACATGCATTAAGATTCATCATAAAAGACACGAACCTTGGATAATTATCTTTTATAAAACCTCATAATGAACCCTTTGCATGTTTAACCTTTTATAATAAACCCAAGGTTCCTGGGACGTAAACGATGACACTAGGATAAGAGTTTCCCTGAGATTCTAGCAAGATTCTCACCCCTCTTCTTCTTTCCTATTACGTCTTCAGATTCAGATGGCATCGTTCGTGATTTTTTGTCACACGCCTGTGGGAGGTGCACTATGATCTAGATCATCAGTCATATCACTTTGAGGGTCGCTATGTCGTGCGTATTTTTGCATACATGGGACGTCCATTTGCATCCCGGTCTCAGCTTTCGTTTTACCCGACTTCTCCTGGACGATGATTTGATCTTCGAGAGGCGTGGCACGTGACGGGAGCCCCTTGCCCGACCTTCGTCTTCGGCGGTGCAGCGGCTACCCCAAAGATGTTCTCTTACCAAGAAGCATTTAGAGACCGATCTAATGGAGGATTCCCCTACTCATCCTTTTTTCAGGATCTGCCCCTATAGTTCCCATGGATGTTAGAAGGGCATGAGGATACGGTGAAATAGTAGAGGCTAGCTGGACGCCGGAGACTGACCCACGTTAGGAGGTCATGTCCATCCACCTTTTCGTTTGCATACCCGAGGAGTTAGCAAGTTCATTTGTATGTACCTTGAGGACAAGGAGCATATTACGAGTAGTTGAGGGAGCTGGTAGTTATGCCGGGATTTAGACCTCTTTTGGGACTTCCCATGATCGCGTCTATGTTCCCGTTTCCTTTCTTGTATTCCGTCTCCGTCCTAAAGCTCTGTCCACTTATATGGGTATGACTTTATGCTTTTTATGTTTCATTCTATGTACTAAACTATGATATTTAATGTTATGATGGTTGTTTTATGGTTGAGGTGTTCTTATTTCTTTTGTATTGCATGATTTATTTTTCTCGCCACTTACATTTCGCTTATGTTTAACGCGAATGGCTTTGTATCTTGTTTTACATATATTAATTTCAAAAAAAATTACGTATTCATGAAGTAATTTTACAAGCGAGTTTTAAAGGAACAAGAATAACTAATAATTAATCTTATAATCGTTGAAGGCATGTTGAGGTTAAATATTAGGGTGTTACATTATGGTATTTAGAGCAATTTATTCTATCTAGCTTAAACGATTAAAGACTGACCATGCTTTATAGGCATGATGTGGTAGTATGTCATATATAATGCTTAGCAATTAGAGATAAGCTATAGGATAGACATCATGACCCCTTGCGCTGTGCCATGGTAACTAGCTCATCTAGCTTGAATATTTAAGTTGATCATCACCTCTATGTTTGTTGACTTGTGGTTTTAGGGACCAATGGCACTCCGTCGACAAAATAAGAACGCGAACGAGGGTAAACAAGGGAATGAGACTCTAGCGCCTCTATCGTAAATGGCAAGAATGATAGAGCATGATTCGATCGCATGAATCAACGATGACAGTGCTCTAGGTCCCTCTATGATCTAGTTTATGAACAAGCCCGTTTGGAGAGTTCTTCAAGGCCAATCCCCCAACCTTCCGCTGGAGCCTTGAACCCTAACAAGGCAGATGAGTGGATGAAGAACATGGAAAAGATCTACTCTGTTGGTCACCTGCTCGAGGAGAGAAGGTTACCTTTGCCTTCATGATCCCAAGGTGTTTGGAGAATTTTGGTGGACCGCACCAAGAGGCTGCTGAAGCTATGGAACACAACAATCAATTGGAAGCTATTTCAGACTTGCTTCTATGAGAAGAGTTTCTGAAGTTAGAAAGGAACGCTTAAGGATATTGAGTTTATGCAGCTGACCCAAGGCGGATCTTCCATCACCTAGTACAACTTCAAGTTTAGCCACCAATAAGTTTTTCTTGTTTCAGGGGTTCTCTCAACGAGGTATCAAAGCCGTTAAGTTTAAGGTCAGTGTTAAGGATTTGAAGCTTAACATGGCTGGAGCACACATGGAGATTAGGGATTCCCCACCTAGTCAACAAGTGCCGATCATAGAAGTGTACAAGAGTTAAGCACCGCGACGCGCCCATCGCCCCGTGGTTTGGGACCTCAAGAACCGAGGTTGAAACCGCAACACTAAAATCAGTCAAGGAGCCACTACCATCCCTGCCAACCAACCAAGTCAAGCAACAACATCAGGTAACAACAACAACAACAACAACCACAAAGAGGACCCAATAACCAACCCTTTGGACAACACTCAGGCCGCCGTTCAACCACAATGGCCGAGGAACCATAATCAATAAGGAGGAGCGGGCGATCCTCGCAACAACAACCATCAAGGAGGGCCCAATGGGAACAAGAACAAGGCACCCAAGGAGCCCTCCTCCTGAACCCCGCACGGCCCGTAGTATGCCCCCTATGCGGAAGAAGTCATGGAATCTCCCTTGATGTGGGCAAAGAGTATGCCGAGATGTGGCAAGTCCCCACTATGCTAAGGATTAATAGAAGTGGTAGGTCATCAAAGCAGGACCCAAGCCGCAATACCAAGGGTGGGTCTTCACCCTCAATGTGGAAGCAACGTCGCAAGATCCAACGACCATCCAAGGCAAGACGAATTAAATGGTAGAACCTTAATAGTGCTATATGACTCTAATGCTACTCATTCTTTTATCTCACATGCTAGTGTCTAGTCTTTGAATTTGAAAATTTCTAAGCTTCCTTTTGACCTTATTATTTCTTAACCCTACAACCGTCCTTACATACCTTGGAACGTTGTTTCATCATTTACCCGTTGAAAATAGGTCTTTTACCATAGATTTGATTTGTTTACCCTCAAAAATACATAGGAGTAATTCTTGGCATGTATTGGCTCTACGCTAACCATGTGTTGTTAGATTGTTACACTAAACCGTCATCTTTTGTCTTATTCCCTTCAGCGAAACTAGTCAAACCTTGAAACTTTATATGAATTCCATAGATGTCTTATGTAGTGGGGAGAAAACTAAGGGATATGTCCTTCTAGCCGCTAGTGAGGTAGACTTGAGCAGAACATAGATGATATACCAGTGTAAGAGATATCCCAAGGTATTTCCAGATAGATACCCCAGTTCCTCCCCCCAAGAGAAGTAGAGTTCTCCATTGAATCAGTTCAGAACGAGACCTATTCCGATAGCCCCTTATAGAATGTCACCCTTGAGTTGAAAGGAATTGAAAATCCTAGGAGAGAGCCTTAGAAAAAATTTTATAAGACCTGTGCTTCACCTGGAGACCCTTGTTTGTTAAAAGGAAAGACGAAAGCATGAGGTTGTGTAGATTATATAAATTCTAATCGTTAACGGTGAAAACAAATACCCTTTGCCTAGGATTGATGATCTTGTGGACCAATCAAGGAATAGTGGTATTCTCCAAGATTGATTTAAGGTCAGGATACCACCACAATTAGGGTGAGAGATGAGGATATACCTAAAACCGCCTTTAGAACACGGTCCAGACACCTTGAGTTCGTCGTGATGTCTTCTGGATTTACAAATGCTCCTGTGGTGTTCATGGACTCATAATATGATCTTTAGACCCTATAGATAAGTTCGTGGTCGCCTTCATAGACCTGATATACTCATCTATTTGAAGACTCATGAGATGGTTTTAGAGGTGTTGAAGGCAGAAGCTATATGCGAAGCTTTCTAAGTGTGAATTTTGGTTGGAGGAAGGAAGTTTCTGGGACATGTAGTGTCAAAGAGGTATAGCTGTTAACCCCAAGTAAGATAGAAGCTTGTGATGATTGGGAATACGGCTCACCATAACGGAAATAGGGAACTTTTTGGATTAGCAGGCTATTACCATAGGTTTATAAAAGGATTTTGCAGTTTGCCCCTTCCCCCTAACCATGCTCACTAGGATAACACCCGTTTCCATGGAATCCCAATTGTGAGAAGAGCTTCCAAGAGCTAAAGGTTAACCTTAACCAGGTTTTTGGTTTTCAGCTGACCCCAATGTACCCTTTAAGGTATTGTGATGCTTCGAGGGTAAGGATTTAGGCTATATGTTTGATGCAAATAGGAAGTGGTAGCTATGCATATAGACAAACTTAAGCCTCATAAGGTGAACTACCCCACCCATGACTAGAGTTGGCCGCCATAGTGTTTGCCTTGAAGATTTGGAGGCATCACTTGTATGGAGTAAGGTTTAAAGTTTTCTTCGAATCATAAGAACTCTATCTTTGATCAAAAGGAGTTAAACATAAGGCAAAGAGTGTGGATGGAGCTTCTAAAGGACTATGATTTCAGCTTAAGTTACCACCTGTGCAAGGCTAATGTGGTCGCGATGCCTAAGTCAAAAATCATTACGTTGTCTCACATGATGGTCAAAGAAGTTGAGTTAATAGAGAAGTTTAGGGCTATGAATTTGGGTATGTCCTTGTTTAAAATACGTGAACATGTGCCATCTTAGAGTAACCAGCTTGGGTTTAAACAGGAGGGTCATGATGGCACAAGTGGAAATGAGGAATTTAGGAGGTTCTCGAGGTGGTTAAGGCTGGGAAGCTTAAGGGTTTTGAGACAAGGGACTGATGGTTTGTGGAAATTTGAAGGCGAATTTGTGTCCACAAGATGGTGACCTCTGAGATCTTGGAGGAGGCCCACAAAAGCCACTTCACCATTCATCCTGGTGCTACCAAGATGTATCTATCTAAAGAAGATGTTCTGGTGGCCAGGATTAAAAAAGGACGCAGTTGTGGGTTAGAAGTGCTTGGTCTGCGAAAGGCCAAGATTGAGCACCAAAAACCTTTAGAATCTAAACTCTCTGCCTATCCCCAGAGAAGCGGGATAGCAATATCCATCATTTTGTGACCGCCTATACCTAGGACCCAAGCTGGCCATGATGCTATTTGGTACAGCTGGACAGTGTCAAACCAGTTGGCCCATTTCCTACCTATCAAGATCACCTTTTCCCTGAGATAAGCTAGGCCAGTTGTACATCCAAAGATAGTAAGGTTAGATGGAGTTTTAGTACCGATAATATTGATCGAAGATTCTGGTTTTACGTGACGTTTCAGTGTGGAGCCTTCAAATAAGCGTCTGGTTCAACCGTGTTTAAGCATGGTTTACCACCCTCAAAACAGATGGACAATCAGAAGAACCATCCAAACCTTGGAAGATATGCTGAGGGCATGTGTTTTGCATAGAAAAAGGAGTTCGGGATAAGTACCTCTAATTTATCAGTTCACGTATAAGTACATTACACCGACACCAAGCATCTGGATAGCATTGTACAAAGCCTTGTACGTAGGAAGTGCCAGTCGCCTTTGTGTTGGCATGATCCCATAGAACAAAGCATTTTGGGACCAAGTAGTGTAGGGAAACCACGAGCAAATAAGAAAGATCAAGGATAGAATCTTGACTCGCTTAAAGCATACAAAAGAGCTATGCGGACATGCGGCGAAACGTTAGAGTTCAAGAAGGCGAGCATATTCTTAAGAATTATCCCCACTATAGGCATAGGTAGAGCCATGCGATTCAAGAGTTAAGTCCCCAATTTGAGTTCTTTTGAAATTTTAGAGAATTTGGATAGGAGCTTTACAAAAAAGCCTTATCTCAGAACCCCTAATCTAATCTTCATGATGTCTTTCATGTCTCCTAGTTAAGAATATGAATCCGATCCTAGCCATGTGTTAGAACCAGAACATGTGGATGAAGAGAAGACTTAACTTTCAATATACCACCAACGTGTATCGTGGACCGTGGTGTTAAGCAGTGAGGAACAAGTCCCGTTCCTTTGGTGAAGCTGCGCTGGGACGAGACAAGACGGAAGAATACACATGGGAGCTAGAATTGATCAGGTTGAAGTACTTCGAACTTTTCTAAGGTAACAAATTCAAGGCCAAATTCTTTTTAAGGAGGGAAGTAATGTAACACCCTCATTTTTCGTTCGAGTGCAAATGAGGATGCCCTGAGGTCATTTTTACCCTTGAATTTTGAAGCCGACCTGGCAGTCTTTGAATGGGTCAAACTAATGTTTGAAGAGGGTTATACCTGTTCATGTTTATATTGAAGGTGAAAACTCCGTTTTCCAACTTTCGCTCAAAATGACCAAAATACCCCTTAGCGTTTACATAGGTAAAGGTGTTGTTCTAGTTCAAACTTTTCCAGAAGTTGTGTAATGATGTTTATGAGTGGTTTTTATGTTTGATTTTGCTCAAATAGGTTTTAAGTAGTTTTAGTGCAAAATTACCATTTTGTCCTTAAGACTAGCAGTGAGCCTAATGACGTAATTAAGCAAACCTAAGCAATATTAGGCTCTAATCGAAGATTAATTTATTTCGATAATTAATCTCTAGTCAAAATAATTTATTAAGGTTATTTAGAACCTAAGATTGCTAGGTTAAACTCTAATTACATCTTTTAATTCAAGATTCTTAGTCATGGAATCTTGAATAGTATTTTCTCTCTCCAATTCCTTAAATTAAGGAATTGTGTCCATACCTTCATTTGACTAAAAGAATGATTTTAAATTGTTAAATTGTTAACGGTTGTATTGGGTGATCCATGAAAAGAGATATGTTAATGAGGAAATGATCCCATTATCACTTCTCAATAACCCTACGGTGATTGAAGAAGACAAGTTATTCTCCTTCTTTATTTCCCCATATGAATCAGCGTCTGACTGGAGACTAGCTCATTCCTAGCGATGAGTGTATTTGGAGTTTTGGTGGCTATGAGAAAATTCCGGGCGGCATGTTGGATGGATTTTGGTGGCTACGATGAGTGCTGAAAGCTTAAAAAGTTATGAAAGGAACTTCCTAGTTCAAGTATGAAACGTAAAACACGCACATGCATATGTTTCATTTGATGCTTTGATTAAACGATAAGTGTTATCTACGTACTGTCATGTTAAGTATTACCATGCATACATAAAATATTCTTGGCATTTATACCGTGAAAGAATCATGCTAAAAGGACCCACTTTAGATAATAGGATTTGAACTTATGCATGTCTACCTCTTTCATAATGAAACCCAAAGTGGCTGGGCGTCATGACACTATGTTAAGTCCGGAGCCTAATGAGAATCTCTCTGATAAGAATTCTCACCTCCTTTTTGTTTCCCTTCCTGGGTGTTCTCAGCCTGATTGATGTGATGTTCGTAATTTTCCTTAAACCGCTAGTTGTAAAAAGCTACGCATTCCCGAATTAAAGGGCACAATGGAAGCTTGAAGACTAGTCAGCCTGTCTATAGTTATGTTTAACATTAGTTAACCTTGCTTGATTGGATCTAGTATCTCTAGGTGCTTGGTCAATATTTATAAGGGCATTCGCGTATTTTGTTATGATCATAATATAATACTACAAGTTATGTTGTGTTTATTCTAGATTTATTTATGGTTGTTTTGGTGATTATCTGTTATGTTTCTGGTTTAGAAGTAGTCCCTACTGACATGCCGCGCGGCCGCATTTTAAGTCTTAAGTTCAAAGAAAATTTAGTCGTATTTCTACTCCTATTTTAAAGAATGCCAAGTCAAGTTCTGAAAGTCTAAGATGTAACCGCTGAGAATGAGCCGACGTTACTTTCGAAAAGCGTATTAGGTGAAAGTCAGGGTGTTACAATTTACCTCATTAGATACATCGAACCTAAAAGAAAGTGAACATTATATCATTCAAAGTACGTGTACATGCCTACGGATCAAAGGATATCATATCAAGAGCAAGAAACTAAGGCATAGGTCATTAGAAAGTAGCGTCTGGGACATTAGAAAGAACGCTTAACATGAGATATCAAGCAATCTCTAAAGAGCACATGCTACACAATCTTCAATCATCATGATAAACAACTCTTTTTCATCTTCATAAAAATTGGATTAAAGACCAAAAGACCAAAGAATCATCAAGGAACTGTCTTCTGCACTTCAAGAAAGCTCACTTCACTGGCGAGCGTCACGTTACTAGAAAGATGGAAATTTAAATTTTAAAATTCAAATTTAAAGTTAAAATCCGGTTCAACCCAATCAAGTTCTCTTTTATCAACTTGGTCAACAACCTCAGGATCTAGAAGAAAGAGTTCATAAACCACGATTAGAAGTAAGAATAGTTTCTAAAGTAACATCAGGAACCTCATACCTCACAAATACTTCGCAAATTCTTGATATAGAGGCTACTCTTCTAGACTATTTTTAAGACACAAATGGATGATCAATACGTGTCACTTAGGATCTAAAAGGCAACGGTCACAATGGAAGGCCATCTATAAATAGAGATGATGTGCTTTAATCAATACTGAGGCGCACAAGAGAGGGAAACTTTATGCAAATCTCCTTTCATGTCCCAAGGTTCATCATATTATCATGTAATCAGTTTCCTTGCTTGTAAAAATCTTCTTTCCTCATTCTAAATAGTTATATGTTCTTCTTAGGAAGATTATAATAAACAAGTCATTCAAGTTTTCCCAGATGATTCATGTAGATTTTGTAAGGAAACTGGAGTGAGGAAAGATTTTTGCTGGCAACCCAAACACAAACCTTTGTATCCTTAATCCAGTAATGATTAATGTGAGATAGCTTGGAGAGACTAATGTAAAACTTCTTGCAGCACGACAGGAAGTGTTCTTGCTGCCATAGAGTTAGCTTGGAGAGGCCTGGAAAGATGTTCCCTCCTAGATGAGAGAGGTTATGAATAACTACTTTCAATGTGTCAGGAAAGGCTTATCTACTTATCACAGAATTCATGTTGTATGCTTGGAAAATACTACTGGATTCCAGCTTGAAGAGGTTGGTGAATAACTACTTCCATTTGACAGTAGACAGGAGTGGGGTTGTCTACTTATCATTGAGTCAACTTGAGAGGCTGGGAAGACTAGAGCTTCAGCTTTAGAGGCTGTAAATAACTACTTTCACGGTGACAGGAGAAGGTTGTTCCTGATTATCTGGGTTCAACTTGGAAAGGCTGGGGTAGACTACTTGGTTCAGTCTTAAGAGGCTTGGTGAATAACTACTTTAAACATGACAGTTGGGTTGTCTACTGTCATAGGGCTAGCTTGGAGATGCTAGCTTGAAGTACTTAAGGTTTAGCTTGGAGAGGCTAGTGATACTATCAACTTACGACAAATGTGGTTGTGCACTAGTCATAAGCGTAGAGCTTGGGAAGGCTAATGTAAAGACTATCCATGTTCTTCTCTAGTTTGATAAAGATGTTTTAGTGGAACCTCAACATGTGTTGAATATTGGATGAGGCAGTTTTGGCCAAACAGGATAAAATATGTTGTGTCATATGTTTTTCTTCCTATCTCTTTATTTATTTATAACGCTATTTTATCTGCTAATATATCCTTTTTGCATTTCCATTATATTCTAAGGCTTAAAAATCTACTTTTTGAAACAATTAATCCCATTTCCGCTACACTTCAAGCTTAATGCTTGATAATTCTTTTGATAAATGTTCATATGCAAAATGAAAAGAGGCAAAGCACGATTCAACCTACTATTCTTGTGTACTTTTATACCTACAAGTGGTTTCAGAGCTAGGCCTCTGAGGTTGAGTAGTCCAATGACTTGGAGAGGTAAAGATTCAAGGGACAAAATGGCATAGATTATCCACCTTATAGCAAATACTCTATCATATGTCCATTCTCTCTATGACGTTCAGAATCTGAAATTCATCTTTGTCAAGAGAGTCCTAAGAGTAGGAGGACAAAATAGAAAAAGTTAAAAGTTCACTTGAACTCCAAAGCCTTGTTTGTACCCACGTGCATACCAAGCTAATCTTAACATGAAAATATTCATGCTTGTGTCACAGCAAAGGATATATGGGATAGCTGACATGCCGCTTGAAGATTTTGATAGAAGTATTCTAACTCAGAATTGGTTAGGAAAATCCTAGAAGCTTTCTTGATATGACTACCCATAGCATTAGTCATCACTGATATCAAGATCTTCAAACTCTCATCATGAATGCTCTTCTCGGACTCCTGGAACCACTAGTCACGCTCTCTAGAATACATCATGAATTCATAAAGAAGAGCATGCCTTTGGTCCTTTAAGTCAACACATCAGAAGCAAAGTAAAGCTTTAAGCAATGGAAGTTGATGAAACCTCTATTGAAAAGGATGTATCTGATGAAGTTTCTAAGATTGAAAAAGATCTCTATGTTTATGTACTAGATGTCGAAAGCTTAGGCTAAGCCAAGAAAGGAAGAGACATCAATCTAGGAAAGACAAAAAGGGCATAAAATACGTTGAAAGAATAACTTGCTATATGTGATAAGAAGGAATATTGAACCTTTTTATCCTAACTCATGGTATTATGATTAGGATTTCATATTCAAGAAAGAGATTGCTGGTTACCTGAGCATCCCTGAAGATGTAAAAATAGGGCGGAAAGTCATGATGAGCTTGAAAATGTCACATATCTATACTTCATGACATGAGTGCACATAAACAGAAAATGCAAGGTAAGAGTATTCTAAACTCGATATCTTTTTTTTTTTTCTCTTGCACTCATAATGAGTTACTGAAAATTCCATCTTCTTCCTCTAAAATATCCCATCTTGAAAGTATTACTTCAGAAGGTTGCTTCCAAATTTTATTTTATAGGTCTGAAGCTAAATATATCTTAAGAAATTTATAAGTAATTGTTTCAGAATGTTGTCTTCAAAACTTTAGAATATTTCACTACTTCTTATATCTTACCAAAACAAATATATGGTTCAAAATCCTTGCCTTTATGTATATGCTTCGAAATCCTTGCCTTTGTATAATAGGTTAGAGGTCATAGTTTCATAAAACAAGTTTGGGATATGAATAAGGAAATATATGAGAAAAAGTAATGCAGCTCATCTAAGTTTTGTAAGCTTTGTTTCTTGTGTAACACCTAATATTTAACCCAATACGCCTAGGACGTATCAAGACTAATTATTAGTTATTACTTCTCTTTAAATTCATTTATAAAATACTTAGCGAAAAATACGGGTAATTTTTTTTTTGAAATGATTTATATAAAACAAAGTGCGAGCCTTTGCACGTAACATAAACAACGTGAAGCGGAAGAATAAATAAAACATGCAGAACATAAGCATTAAAGAACACATCCATCATAAACATCATTCCTCATTAGATAATATAGTTTAGTACATCACAACGAGAATATAATAGAAATATAAAGTCTTACCCATACTAGTGGGCAGAGCTTTCCAGTACAAAACATAAAATAAGAAACATGATAACAAATACATGAGACAACCCCAAAAGATAAACACCCAACTATCGCTACCCTCTCTCTCCAAGCCTCCTGGCGATGCCGATCCTCGGTTGGGGAGATGTAGCCCCGAACTGACGAAGCTCCTCGGATGTAGCCCAACGAAAGAGGATCTAGGCATGGCAATCGAGAATGTGGCCTCCGCGTCGTGGTCGCCTCTCGGGTTCGAACGCGCCTCGCATGCCTCGGCTGGGTGACCGTGTCCTCGCTACCTCCTCCAAGACCCATAGGAAATGAAGGGGAAGAGCCCTCTGACGAGGAAGGATGGGCACGACGGCCCTACTCGTCTCGGGTCGTGTCCTCTCAAAGATCAGGTCGTCGCCAAAGGGTGAAGTCGATCGAAACGATAGCTGGAGACGGGGAAAGCAAAAGGGCGTCCCACGTATGCAAAAGCGCACCTCGCAATGACCCTTGAAGTGGTAGGACTGATGCTCGGGTCATAGTGCACCTCCCATGTAGGCGGGTCAATGAAAATCACGAACGACGCCATTGATATCTGAAGACGTAACGGAAAGAAACAGAGAGGGGTGAGAATTCTTGCTAAAGAATCTCAATAGGGAAATCCTCTATCCTAGTGTCATCGTTTACGTCCCAGGAACCTTGGGTTTATTATGAAAAGGTTAAGCATGCATAAGTTCATTATGAGGTTTTCACAAAGGTATTATCCAAGGTCCATGTCTTTTATAATGATTCTTAATGCATGTATGCAACATAATATTTCATGGATGCATGGCAGTACTTTAGGTAAATCAAACAATAATCAAACAACATATAAGTGGCATGTAACTTTTCTTGAACATCTTTCCTTTTCTCATACTTGTGACACCAATAATATAGTAACCGCACCCCTTAAACTAGGCTATGAGCTCATACCTTAACTAGTCGTCACTAGTTCTTACTTATCCTCTTGATAAGCGAATCATAAACATAATCATAATCATCATAATCCCGACTCCGAGTACGGGTAGGGGCCTAAGGATCACCCATCATGGGACTTTTTCCTTCTTCGAAACGCATCGACTGGTTAAGACCAGCGACTTTGTCCGCTTGGCAGGCTAATGTCTATGCCCTCACGGTTTTACCTTCTCCTCAGTAGGAGAAGTACGTCTCGGTGTGTCACCTTAAACATCATGTACTTTCATTCTTCGAAACGCATCAACTGGTTAAGACCACGACTTTGTCCGCTTCGGTATGGCTCGACGTCCATACCCCACGGTTTACTTTCTCCTCAGTAGAGAAATGCGTCTGGCATATAACTTTAAACTTCATTTTCTCAAAAACTTTCTTTTGTCCCTCAATTGACGGAAATTCGCGCATAACACTACTCTCCGAATTTCCTCAAATTTGAGTCATGCCACATAATTTCAATCACATGCATCATTTTCATGGAACTTTCTCATTGCAATAACTTTCTAGTTCACATGAGCATATTTCTCAATTTCATTCATATCTTTGAAACATTATGCATCTCAAACACAACATTTCATCATATCACCAAATCAATTATGCACATAAAGTTTCATGCTCAAGGAACTAACATAATCACATCATCATAATCATGCTCGAGGTTCATCATCATAATATACTCACTCGGCCTCCTATCTCATAGTATCTTATGCTTTGACCCTTACGGGTCTTAAACTCATATTTCGGTCATTCTAATCCTCACTAAGGATTTTTATAACACCTAAGGGATCATTACTTAAAATTCTCACTAAGTTTTAGGCACACTTAAAATTCCAAACAGCATTATGTAGTTTGGGTAGGAAAATATCATATACTTACGGGCTCTAATCTTCGTTCGTGACCCTTTTTAAGATCCGTCTTCGCCTAAGGCTTCATAATCAATCCCTAAACCAATTATGAGGGATTCCTAGGCATGTTTACTAAGTTATAATTCACTTTTCCTCAATTTAGCTTTGCTGGACAAAATCACATTTTGCCATGTCTAAGTGTGCTAGAATTCCTATTTTAAGTCCTTATCATCACCTTAAGCTTAGTAATTAATACCTAATCATTTATGAAAGGTTTTTGTGCATATCTTACTGATTATGAACCATTTACACTTGAATTAATTATGCTGGAACAATTTTGCAAATTTGTGCATTAAGGTGTTCTAGAATTCTCATTCTTGATCCTTTTAAGTTACTTATTCTTTTCTAACTTCTCTAAATCGATCCTCCCTTCACTCAAACATAATTTTACACATTTTAACACCTTAGAACAACATTTGTACAGCAGCCAATCATGAAGGGCAGAACCGAAATCATAAGCCCATAAAATCACATAATCTTGTAAATTAAAATGCATACAAGTTACTAGTTTTCTCTTGGAATAATTCTAGGGATTCAAAACTCTTTTAGAACTCAAATCCTTTCATTAAAATCATGCCTTTACACATAAGGTCAATAGCTAAATTAACTTGCTTGCAAAATAGTTTTAAAGTATATAATTTTATGCATAATGTTGCTTAGGTGCTCCTAAGCTTGGAAAAATTACAAAACACAAACTATGGACACTTGTGATTAGAGGAACTCATATTAAGTCCATCATCATCACCACAAGGCCGAAATGGCTTCTTTAAGAATGCCAATATTTTTGAAAACCTTACATAGGATACTTGGGCAAGCCTTTGAGCTCTAGATCATTAAAGTGATGACATAAACTTAAACATGCTATGCACCTCATTTTTATTCTTCATTAGAAAATAAAGTGAAGACATAAAATAAATATGAGATGCACCTTTTTATTATCTTTAGAGTTTAAGTGATGGCATAAAATTTAAACATGCTAGACAAGAAAGTAAACATGAGATGCAAGGTTCAATTCTTTATTTTAGTGCTCTAGGCCTCTTGAGATGTACCCCAAATCAACAATCAACTTTAAGGTTGAAATAGGTAGGCTTGAGATATTAAGTGAGGATGCAATTCTTGTTTTAATCTTTATGTTGTTTAGTGATGACTTCAAAATAAACATGCTATGCAAACATAAAGTAAACATGAATGCATCTTATTTTAGATCTTAGCTAGAGCTCTTCAAGACTTTAAAGGAACAAAAACCTCAACCCATTATGTATCATAAGGCAAGCTTTAGAGTTCTTAGCACCTAGACTTCAAAGAAGTCTTAAGGTTTGAACTTCATCATCAAGCTTAAGAAAATAGACACAAAGTTCAACACTTTGTCTAAACAAAATTACAAGAACTAAGTCATATTCTTTATTTTATTGCTCATGGGCTTCAATCTAGAGTAAAACTCTTAGAACGGCCGACCAACTTTAAGGTTGGCAAGGGTAAGCTTAGAGCTCTTTGAAAACATGGGATTAATTTTCTTTACAAAACTTTGTGATCTACTTTTCATTTTAGCAAACTTTGTTCAAACAAAGCTTAAAAAAACCGAAATCATCCAAGAAAAAGGAAGAGAAAATCGAAACCTTTGAGGAAGAAAGGAAAGGAAATTCGAAAGCATAATCAAGGAAGAAAGAGAAACACAAGCATGTATGGTCCAAGACCAAGTTGTTTCAAGCTTTAGAGGTTTCTCACATGACATCAACAAGTCTTTATCTTGAAACCTCATCATCAAGCTTATGTTATTTTCATAAAATGGCCTCTTGGCCGAAAATGAAAAGAAAGGAAGAAAGGAGTTTGAACCAAGAGAAAACTAGAACTTTCTTTAAGGAAAACAAGTAAAACTTTAAAACAACCCCTACCTAAGGAAGTCTTTGAAATGGAAGAAAGAAAGCTTGATTCTTGAAGAGTTTGAGAAGACAAAATCTCTCTTGGAAGTGATGATGGATTCGGCCAAAGAGGAAGCTCAAGGAAGATGATTTTTCCTTGAGTTTCTAAGCTTGGGAATGGAAAGTTTAAGTGTTTGAGGGATGGTTTAAGGTAAGGTAGTGGTGGTTTATGGTGGTGGCAAGGTTCTTTGAGAGGAAGAAGAATGATGAAGAAGATGAAGAGAACTTAGAGAGAAATTGCAAGAAAAAGCAAGAGAACTCAACTTAGCAAAGCTTCTAAAGTGTAACCAAGTTCCTCCAAGCTTGGTATTTATAGAAAATTTGCAACAATGGAGGCTTCCTTGGGGTGCATGGCCGACGGCCAAAATGGAGGGAAAAGGAAGGAAAATATCTCTTACAAAGTATGGGCAAAGGCATGGGCAAAGCATGGTGAGGTATGGGCAAAGTATGGGCAAGGCATGGCTCTTTGAGTGATAAATCAAGCAACATGTGGCACTTTTCTTTGGCCAGAATTTCGGCCAGATTTGGGACAGCCAAGGGGGATTAATTTGTTCATGTAATTGTGGTTTAGTGATGTGTTTAGGTGTTTCTTTGATTAAGGTTTTGGTTAGGAGTTGTAAGAAAGTGTTTAGGTGAGGTAATTGGGTAATTAAGGTTGTTCAAGACTTGATTAGGGAGTGGTCTTACTAGATTAACAAACTAAATTCATTTTTTGGTCAAATGAGGTATGGCACAATTCCTTAATTTAAGGAATTGGAGAGAAAACACTATTCAAGATTCCATGACTAGGAATCTTGAATTAAAGAATGCAATTAGAGTTTAACTAAGCAATCTTAGGTTCTAATTAACCTTAATAAATTATTTTGACTCTAGATTAATTATCGAAATAAATTAATCTTCGATTAGAGCCTAATATTGCTTAGGTTTGCTTAATTGCGTCATTAGGCTCATTGTACACGTTCTAGGGGCAAAATGGTAATTTTGCACTAAACTCGGGACCTTCAGCCCAACTAAACATCAAACATTGCTCATAAACATCATTCTAAACTTCCTGGAAAAGTTTTGGGCTCAAACGGCACCTTTTACCCGTGTAGACACGGAGGGGTATTTTGGTCATTTTGAGCCGAAAGTTTAGAAACGAGGTTCTCTCCTAATATCATTCATAACAGCATAATCCCCTTCAAACATCGAGTTGACCCATTCGAGGGTTGGGCAACTGCCCTTTAATTTCGGGTAAAAATGACCTCAGGGCATTTGGTCATTTGTACTCTAACAGGAGAAATCGGGGCGTTACATTACTCCCCTCCTTAAAAAGAATTTCGTCCTCGAAATCGTTACCTTAGAAAGCTCGGATACTTCGTCCGCATCTCGGATTCCAACTCCCATGTGTACTCCTCCGTCTTGTCTCGTCCCCACGCGACTTTCACCAAAGGAACGGACTTGTTCCTCAACCTTGACACCACGGTCCACGATCCTCGTTGGTGGCAGATGAAAGTTAGGTCCTCCCTTAACTGTACATGCTTGGCTCTAACACATGGCTAGGGTCGGATTGATATTTTCTTAGCTGGGAGACGTGAAAGACGTCATGAAGATTTGACAGATTTGGGGGTAGGGCTATTTAGGCAACTCCCGACTCTCTGAAGGATTTCAAAAGGTCAGAAATCGGGACTCAATTTCTTGACTTTCATGGCTCTACCTATTCCTGGAGTGGGGGTATCCTCAAGAAAACATGCTCACCTTCTTGGAACTCTAACGCTTTCGCCGCTTGTCCGCATAGCTCTTTTGTCCTTTAGCAGGTCAAGATTCTATCCTTGATCATTCTTATTTGCTCTGTGGTTTCCCTCACTACATCTGGTCCCAAAACGCTTTGTTCTCCGAGATCATGCCAACACAAAGGCGACTGGCACTTCCTTCCATACAAGGCCTCGTACGGTGCCATACCGATACTCGCATGATAACCGTTGTTATACGCGAACTCGATAAGCGGAGGTCTTATCCCAACTCCCTTTCTATCCAAAACACATGCCCTTAGCATATCCTCCAAGGTTTGGATAGTTCTTTCTGATTGTCCATCTGTTTGAGGGTGGTAAGCCGTGCTTAAGCAACTTAGAACCAAACGCCTTTTGAAAGGCTTCCCAAAAACGCGACGTAAATCTCGGTCCGAGATTATCGTCGATGGAACTCCATGTAGCCTTACTATCTCTTGGATGTACAACTGGGCCAACTTATCTAGGGAAAAGGTTAACTTGATGGGTAGGAAATGGGCCGACTTGGTTAACCTGTCCACTATTACCCAAATAGCGTCATGGGGCTTGGGTTCGGGTAGGCTGGTCACAAAATCCATAGATATACTATCCCACTTCCATTCGGGGATAGGCAAAGGTTGCAACATTCCTGAAGGCTTTTGGTGCTCAATCTTCACTTTTTGACAGACTAAGCACTTACTAACCCAGGCTACTACGTCCTTTTCAATCCGGCCACCAGAACATCTTCTTTAAATCCTGATACATCTTGGTGGCACCAGGATGGATGGTGAAGTGGCTTTTATGGGCCTCCTCCAAGATACTTCTCGGAGGTCACCATCTTGCGGTACACATATCCGCCCTTCAAACCTCCACAAACCATCTGTTCCTTGCTCAAAACCCTTAAGCTTCCAGCCTTAACCGCCTCTAGAGTCTCCCTAAACTCCTCATTTTCTACTTGTGCCATCATCACCCTTTGTTTAAACCCACTTGTTCCTGTAAGATGACACATCTTACACTTTCTGTTATTGACATCCCCAAATTCATGTCCCTAAACTTCTCTATAAGCTCAACTTCCTTGACCATCATGTGGGATAAGCGTAATGATTTTTGACTCAAGGCATCGGCAACCACATTGGCCTTGCTGGGTGGTAACTTAAGCCGAAATCATAGTCCTTTAGAAACTCCATCCACCTTCTTTGCCTCATGTTTAGCTCCTTTTGATCAAAGAGATGCTTAAGACTCTTATGATCGGAGAAAACTCAAACCTTACTCCATACAAGTGATGCCTCCAAATCTTCAAGGCAAACACTATGGCGGCTAACTCTAGGTCATGGGTAGGGTAATTAACCTCATGAGGCTTGAGTTGTCTAGACGCATAGGCTACCACTTGCCTATTTTGCATCAACACACAACCTAAACCTTTCCCAGAAGCATCACAATATACCTCGAAGGGTACATTGGGGTCGGGCAAAACCAAAACTGGGGTCGAGGTCAACCTTTCCTTTAACTCTTGGAAGCTCCTTTTCACAATCGGATTCCATGAAAACGGGGTGTTCTTCCTAGTTAGCTTGGTTAGGGAAGGGCAATCTGGAAAAACCTTTAATAAACCTACGGTAATAGCCTGCTAAACCCAAAAAGCTCGTATTTTGATAATGGTCGTCTATCCCAATTCATTACAGCTTCTATCTTCTAGGGTCAACGCTATACCTCCTTTTGATACTACATGTCCCAAAAACTTCACTTCCTCCAACCAGAATTCACACTTAGAGAGCTTAGCATACAACTTCTTCTCTTTCAACACCTCTAAAACCAACTTTAGGTGACTTTCATGCTCCTCGTGAGTCTTCGAATAGATGAGTATATCATCTATGAAAACGACCACGAACTTGTCTAAATAGGGTCTAAAGATCCTATTCATATAGTCCATGAACATGGCTGGTACATTTGTCAGTCCAAAGGACATCACGGCGAACTCAAAGTGTCCGTACCATGTCCTAAAAGCGGTTTTAGGTATATCCTCATCTCTTCTAATTTGGTGGTATCCGACCTCAAATCAATCTTGGAGAATACCACCGCTCCTTCAACTTGGTCCATAAGATCATCAATCCTAGGCAAAGGGTATTTATTTTTCACCGTCACACGATTCAATTGCCTATAATCTATACATAATCTCATGCTCCCATCCTTTTTCTTAACAAACAAAATCGGGGCTCCCCATGGTGAGGCACTAGGTCTGATAAAACTCTTCTCTAACAACTCCTCCAACTGGGTTTTCAATTCCTTCAACTCCAAGGGTGACATCCTATATGGGGCTATCGAGATAGGTCCCGTTCCAGAACCAACTTGATGGAGAACTCCACCTCTCTCTCGGGAGGGAACTGGGTATCTCATCCGGAAATACCTCGGGGTACTCTCTTACAGGAATGTCATCTATGTTCTACTCAAAGTCTACCTCGCTAGCGGCTAGAAGGACATATCCCTTAGTTTTCTCCCTTACTACAGAAGACATCTACGGCATTCACATAAAGTTTCAAGGTTTGACTAGTCTTGCTAGATGACGAAAAAAATGGATTTGGTATAACAGTCTAACAACACATGGTTAGCGTGAAGCCAATCCATGCCAAGGATTATTCCTATGTCTTTCAAAGGTAAACAAATCAAATCTATGACATAGGATCTATTTTCAACAGTAAGATGGCAATTTAAACAACAGTTACATGTATGTATAGGACGGTTGGTAGGAGTAGAAACAATGAGATCAAAAGGAAGCTTAGAAACTTGCAAATTTAAGACTCGACACTAGCATGTGAGATAAAGAATGAGTAGCACTAGAGTCATATAGCAGTTAAGGTTCTACCATTTAGTTCGCACTTACCTTCGATGAGGTCGTTAATCTTTCGCATCCTCCGCGTTGAGGGTAAAGACCCGTCCTTGGTGTTGCGGTCGGGGATTTTGACTTGACGACCCTTCATTGCTTCTGCAATCCTTTGCATAGTGGCCGAGCTTGCCACACTTGAAGCATACTCCTTGTCCGGCTAGGCAGGGATGATTGCCATGATTCTTTCCACAACGAGGGCACTCCATGGCTTGTGCGGGTCGGGAAGAGGGGCAGGAATTCCTGGGGTGCCTTGTTCTTGTTCCCATTGGGCCTTCCTTGTTGATTGTTGTTGTTGTTGTTGCGAGGACCGCTCACTCCTCCTTGATGGTTGCGGTTGCCTCCCCGTTGGGTTGAAAGGCGGCCTGGGTGTTGCCGATGGTTGATTGTTGGGTCCTCTTTGTTGTTGTGGTTGATGATGTTGTTTGGTTGTTGATGCTTGAACTGGTTGGATTGGTAGGGATGGTAGTGGTTCCTCATTTGAGTCTGATTTGATGGCTTGAACTTCGGGGCTTGGGTCCCAAACCACGAGGACGATCCATCCTTGCGGCACTCATCTTCTTGTGCCCTTCTTTCATGATTCGGCACTTGTTGACTAGGGTCGGGAAGTCCCTAATCTCCATGTGTGCCAGCGAAGTTAAGTTTAGCCCTCAAAGCCTCAAACTTAACACACTTCCATATCTCATCGGGGTTCCCTTGGAAAACGTGAGAACTTGATCAACTCTTCAAACTTTGCCGTATATTGGGCGACAGACATTCCACCTTGGACCAACTGCATGAACTCAATGTCCTTGGCGTTCTTCACGGACTCCAAAATACTTCTCATAAAAGTACGTCTTAAACGCTCCCAATTGATGGCTGCGCCGTAGCTTCTAGCAGCCTTCGGGTGCGGTCCACCAAAACTCCGCATCGGCTTCCATCATGGAGGCAGCAAAGGTAACCTTCTCTCCTCTAAGCAAGCAACAACCGAATAGATCTTCTCCATGTTCTTGATCCATTCATCCGCCTTGTCGGATTCAGAGCTCCACGAAAGGTTGGGGGATTAGCCTTGCGGAACTCCCCAAACGGGCTTGTTCCACGGCACGGGGACCTTGAGCAATGTCCCTTGGTTGATTCATGCGGTCGAACATGCGTTCCATCGCCTAGCCATTTCACGTATGGCGCGAGCCCTCATTTCCTTGTTCAGCGGCGTTGCGTTCCTATCTCTGCGGGTGCCATTGGTCCCTAAGCACACAAGTCAACAAATACCGAGGTGATCAGGCT
Source organism: Dalbergia oliveri (assembly GCA_030441495.1). NCBI lineage: Eukaryota > Viridiplantae > Streptophyta > Magnoliopsida > Fabales > Fabaceae > Dalbergia > Dalbergia oliveri. Next base: position 8,722,275 of record JAMLFY010000013.1, on the reverse strand, counting down.
CAATATTCCAAGCTAAATGAGCTAGTTACCATGGCACAGACAAGCAGACAAGGTCATGAATGCCTATCCTATAGCTTATCTCTAATAGCTAAGCACTACACATGACATACTACCGTAACATGCTTTTAAAGCATGGTAGTCAATCCTCAGCTCCGTGAGAATTGAACTCTCTAATACCATAATGTAACACCCTAATATTTAACCCCAATACGCCTAGGACGTATCAAGACTAATTATTAGTTATTACTTCTCTTTAAATTCATTTATAAAATACTTAGCGGAAAATACGGGTAATTTTTTTTTTTGAAATGATTTATATAAAACAAAGTGCGAGCCTTTGCGCGTAACATAAACAACGTGAAGCGGAAGAATAAATAAAACATACAGAACATAAGCATTAAAGAACACATCCATCATAAACATCATTCCTCATTAGATAATATAGTTTAGTACATCACAACGAATATAACAGAAACATAAAGTCTTACCCATACTAGTGGGCAGAGCTTCAGGACAAAGACATAAAATAAGAAACATGATAACAAATACATGAAACAACCCCCAAAGATAAACACCCAACTATCCTACCCTCTCTCTCCAAGCCTACTGCGATGCCGATCTCCTGGGGAGATGTAGCCGCGAACTGACGAAGCTCCTCGGATGTAGCCCAACGAAGAGGATCTAGGCATGGCAATCGAGGGACAGTGTGGCCTCCGCGTCGTGGTCGCCTCTCAGGCTCGAACGCGCCTCGCATGCCTCGGCTGGGTGACGTGTCCTCGCTACCTCCGGACCCATAGGAAACGAAGGGGAAGAGCCCTCGATGAGGAAGGATGGACACGACGGCCTGCTCCGTCTCGGGTCGTGTCCTCTCAAAGATCATGTCGTCGCCAAAGGGTGAAGTCGGATCGAAACGATAGCTGGAGACGGGGAAAGCAAAAGGGCGTCCCACGTATGCAAAAACGCGCACCTCGCAATGACCCTTGAAGTGGTAGGACTGATGCTCGGGGTCATAGTGCACCTCCCATGTAGGCGGGTCAATGAAAATCACGAACGACGATCTGAAGACGTAACGGAAAGAAAGAGAGGGGTGAGAATTCTTACTAAAGAATCTCAGGAAATCCTCTATCCTAGTGTCATCGTTTACGTCCCAGGAACCTTGGGTTTATTATGAAAAGGTTAAGCATGCATAAGTTCATTATGAGGTTTTCACAAAGGTATTATCCAAGGTCCATGTCTTTTATAATGATTCTTAATGCATGTATGCAACATAATATTTCATGGATGCATGGCAGCACTTTAGGTAAATCAAACAATAATTCAAACAACATATAAGTGGCATGAAACTTTTCTTGAACATCTTTCCTTTTCTCATACTTGTGACACCAATAATATAGTAACCGCACCCCTTAAACTAGGCTATGAGCTCATACCTTAACTAGTCGTCACTAGTTCTTACTTATCCTCTTGATAAGCGAATCATAAACATAATCATATTCATCATCATAATCCCGACTCCAGAGTACGGGTAGGGGGCCTAAGGATCACCCATCATGGGACTTTTTCCTTCTTCGAAACGCATCGACTTTAAGCCAACGACTTTGTCCGCTTTGAGGCTAATGTCTATGCCCTCACGGTTTTACCTTCTCCTCAGGAGGGAGAAGTACGTCTCGGTGTGTCACCTTAAACATCATGTACTTTCATTCTTCGAAACGCATCGACGGTTAAGACCAGCGACTTTGTCGCTTCGGTATGCTCGACATCCATACCCCACGGGTTTACTTTCTCCTCAGCAGGAGAAATGCGTCTCGGCATATAACTTTAAACTTCATATTTCTCAAAAACTTTCTTTTTGTCCCTCAAATTTGACGGAAATTCGGCATAACAGCTACTCTTCGAATTTCCTCAAATTTGAGTCATGCCACATAATTTCAGTCACATGCATCATTTTCATGGAACTTTCTCATTGCAATAACTTTCTAGTTCACATGAGCATATTTCTCAATTTCATTCATATCTTTGAAACATTATGCATCTCAAACACAACATTTCATCATATCACCAAATCAAATTATGCACATAAAGTTTCATGCTCAAGGAACTAACATAATCACATCATCATAATCATGCTCGAGGTTCATCATCATAAATATGCTCACTCGGCCTCCTATCTCATAGTATCTTATGATGTGACCCTTACGTCTTAAACTTGTATTTGGTCATTCTAATCCTCACTAAGGATTTTTATAACACCTAAGGGATCATTACTTAAAATTCTCACAGTTTTAGGCACACTTAAAATTCCAAACAGCATTATGTAGTTTGGGTAGGAAAAATATCATATACTTACGGGGCTCTAGAATTCCGTCGTGACCCTTTTTAAGATCCGTCTTCGCCTAAGGCTTCATAATCAATCCTAAACCAATTATGAGGGATTCCTAGGCATGTTTACTAAGTTATAATTCACTTTTCCTCAATTTAGCTTTGCTGGACAGAATCACATTTTGCCATGTCTAAGTGTGCTAGAATTCCTATTTAAGTCCTTATCATCACCTTAAGCTTAGTAATTAATACCTAATCATTTATGAAAGGTTTTTATGCATATCCTACTGATTATGAACCATTTACACTTGAATTAATTATGCTGGAACAGTTTTGCAAATTTGTGCATTAAGGTGTTCTAGAATTCTCATTCTTGATCCTTTTAAGTTACTTATTCTTTTCTAACTTCTCTAAATCGATCCTCCCTTCACTCAAACATAATTTTACACATTTTAACACCTTAGAACAACATTTGTACAGCAGCCAATCATGAAGGGCAGAACCGAAATCATAAGCCCATAAAATCACATAATCTTGTAAATTAAAATGCATACAAGTTACTAGTTTTCTCTTGGAATAATTCTAGGGATTCAAAACTCTTTTAGAACTCAAATCCTTTCATTAAAATCATGCCTTTACACATAAGGTCAGTAGCTAAATTAACTTGCTTGCAAAATAGTTTTAAAGTATATAATTTTATGCATAATGTTGCTTAGGTGCTCTAAGCTTGGAAAAATTCAAAACACAAACTATGGACACTTGTGATTAGAGGAACTCATATTAAGTCCATCATCATCACCACAAGGCCGAAATGGCTTCTTTAAGAATGCCAATATTTTCTTGAAAACCTTACATAGGATACTTGGCAAGCCTTTGAGCTCTAGATCATTAAAGTGATGACATAAACTTAAACATGCTATGCACCTCATTTTATTCTTCATTAGAAAATAAAGTGAAGACATAAAATAAATATGAGATGCACCTTTTTATTATCTTTAGAGTTTAAGTGATGGCATAAAATTTAAACATGCTAGACAAGAAAGTAAACATGAGATGCAAGGTTCAATTCTTTATTTTAGTGCTCTAGGCCTCTTGAGGTGTTTACAAATCAACAATCAACTTTAAGGTTGAAATATAGGCTTTGAGATTTATTAAGTGAGGATGCACATTGTTTTAATCTTTAAGT